>ML824420.1:20447-37601 GCA_009831015.1 Picea engelmannii | reverse complement strand
AGACTCAACGCAAAATGCACAAAAAATGCGTGGAAACAAAAACTTTTACTAAAATGCAAAACCAACAACTTTTCAATGAAAGACTTCTTTTCTTTTTGAAATTACTAAGATTTTATGCAGTAAATATGAAGGATTTTCACTCATATCTGCGAGCTACTTATACTTGACATGCACTGCAAAAACTTATGCAACAAACTTCTTTCCTAGCTACTGATGCAACAACACAATCCTCAGACCAAGAAGAAGATGAAACAGGAAATTGTTTTTTATTTCGATGGAAAATAACACAACAAGGAAAAATGATGACAAGAACAAAACCAAGAGAATAAAAGAAAACTCTGGCTTAAAGCGCAGATCGCAAACAGAATCAGAGCACAAAAATGCAACAAAGCAATCACAACAGCACCAATTCTAACACTTGCCTAAAAACCATAAATCTAATATTTTTTCTCTTTTGTCTTTTCTATCAAAACGTTAACTAACAAACACAGGCTAAGGATAAGATGCCCTAACCTGCTGAATGTGCAGCTCCAGACTCCAAACCCTGAAAGGAGCACTTCTCACCACAGGAGGGGATAATTGCCCCACCCAGGCTGAAAGGAAACCAAACAGACCCGTGACTGTCACCGAGACAGCACGCGGTCAACCGTGGGCTGAGTTATAACCGCACGTGGGTACTCGCGCTCAGAACTGAAGCAGCCCGTGGGTAGGTATGAAATCTGAGAAAAAATCAAACACAGGCAGCCCAGACCTGAAAGAGGCCTCTGGTATTGACAACCAGGGTCTCTAAAAGGCTTGGATGCTGGCACTTCAATAGAAAAAGAAAAAATTTCAAAAAAAGAAAACAAATGCTAAGAGTAACCAAAACAACAAGGCAGACTGAAAGAAAGACAGTAAACAAATCAGAACCCAGACAGGATCCAAAAATCCCCCTGAGAAGATAAACTTCTGACAGGGAAGAGGAGACTACCTCTTAAGCTTCCTGGACTCTACACGCTACTGAAACCACTACAGCAAACGGTCAACCGCGGGCTGTAGAAAGTTAGGGCACAGGTTACCCGCGGGCAGGGCTTCTGCAGGCCACGGGTACCTCTGTGTGTCCCGAGAATGAATGTCAAGCGTCAGTCAAGGAAAATTGGTATTGATAACCAGGTTCCCTGCTAGCATTGACCTAACAGGAAACAAAATAAACAAAGAAACATAAATTGAACTTCTTTAAACTACCCAAAAGATCTTTAACCAAATCCGGAAACCCTAAGAGTAAAATCTCCCCAGTGGAGTTGCCAATTCTGTTGTGGGGTATTCTACCCTACGGACTGACAAGCTAGGGCTTTAAACTTGTACGCGGATCATGACCCTTCAGAAACAACTTTTAACCTTCTACCCGAATCTAAAACCCTTTTTCTCAGGCAAACATGGGAAGAATCAACTAACCTTTTTATCGACGGTTGAAGTAGATCTTCCGTTGAGCTTTTATCCCCTTGTTGCTGCTGCTCCTTCCAAAAAGATTTCCTGCAATCAAGACAAAACTACGCATGCATGCTACTGATCTACTAGAGGATTAGAGATTAAACATAAATCAAATGACATAGATGAGACTCATGTATTCGGGACGGGAAAAGTATCTTTTTCATTAATCTCAATATGAATCAACTTACAATGATTTTAGAGACCGACCACCGTTCCTCGATCCTGATCCTGGGCTCTTCCTCTTCTTTGTCCTCCAACTGCTTTTCTTGAATTTCTCCTAAAGCTTGAGGAAAGGCTAAAGGGTTGGGACAATAATGGACTTGGCAATTTGGCAGAGTTTCTTTTCTATGATTTTTCCTCCTTGAATAGTACCCTTACCCCTCCTTTTATAGGCTAGAAGGAGCTAGGGTTTTTGGCGAACTCTCGGCCATGCATGGCTGGGAGTTCCAGTTAACTGACAAAAAGATCTTCGTCCCAGCGGAAACTTTCCTGATTTTTTGCTTTGTTAGGTAAACACGGGCTATAGTGAGCTAGACCGTGGTCACCCACGTGCAGTAGAAGGACAACAAGTGGTCCAACGCGCTCAGTGAGAGGTTAGGGTGCGGGTTGCTTGATTTAAGTGGTTTTTTGAGGTTTTATTCAGCATGGCTTTGGCTAGGAAGAGGCATGAGTTGGCCTGATGTCAGGTAAGCCTGTGTAGTGCATTTTAGGGTTATAATAGGATAATAATCCAGTAGTAGTAGCAAGAAAGGGGAGAGTGGAACTCCATAATGGAAGTTTTGAGAATGTTTTACATGTTTCAAAGATTTGTATGAATCTACCCTCAGTTTGTCAGATCACTTAGAAAGGTAAAAAGGTTGAATTTGCATTAGATTCAATTTATGTGCTTGACATGCATGACAATTCCATCATTGCAATTAGTGAGGTGGATCACAAGTCAAGGTTGTATAAATTCACTAAGTTTTTTTACGATGACTCCTCTTTTCTACTTACACATAAGGATAGTACTTTGCATGCACCTCCAGTGCAACATGCAAATACTCTTATTCTTTCATTATTTTCAGACATCAGAGATTATTCCATACACTCAAATTATGTACATAGAAATAAGTAGGTAGTACCAGATAAGAAGCCAACGCCAAAGCTTCAGCAAATTCCCAAGAAGTCACAAACCACATTTTAGGAAGCAAGAAACCTTGTAGGGAATCCATTAGATTGAAGGAAGACTCGATCTCAGCATGAGGAGATTTATCATGTACTTTTAGCTTCTAAAACTATGATTCCCATGCATTTATATATGGTTCAATATTATAATCTGTAACTCTACAGTGAGGTTGTGGGAAATCCATTATGGAAAGCATCCATGTAGAAGGAGTATGCCTCAATCCTAAAGCATCAAACTTGGGATTTGGTTCCACTTCCACCATAAATGAATATTTTCAGGTGCATATGGGTCCACAGGATCAAGAGTTAGAAGGATAGACAGGTTGCCAATGTACTTCATCAGATCCATAAATATTTTTACATCTTCATGAAGACTTTCAGTGTGCATAAGTTTCAGTCTTTGCAGGATCGTCTTGGAGTGAAGAACATAGTTTCCTAGCAGTTGCCTTTTCTTCTTTTGATGCATTGTCTTTTGAGCGGGGGGGTTTATTCCCATGTGGTTTTCCCTCTTTCCTCATTTTTATTTAGTGTTCATTATTTGCATTGTACATGAGTACCTAGCATGGCCTAGTTTTCGGGACTCATTTTTACTCCATAGTGATTTTCAGGGGGGGTGTTGGAGAAATTTCTATTTTTGGCACACTTGTTCAGTGGGAATTAACTCACTAGTTCTATTTTAGATCATCACTATCATGTTATTATGCATGCATGCATTCTTATATTATAGAATGTTATGTACTATATATGAGTGTATTACACTCATTCATTGTATCATATTTATCATCATCTATGTATCAATCATCAACTCATTGGAGTAGTGTGAATATATTTTCTCATTCTTCCATATTGAATCTCTCTTTGTTTCTTCATAAGATTTGTTCGTACTTGATTTAGCTAGATCTCCTGTGCAGGTTTCAATGAAACATTGACATGTTCCTCTTTTCAAATTTCTGATGAAGTTTTCCATTTCTTCATCTTCCTCTGAATTATCGTTGTAGATACAATCTGACTTTGGATTTTTGTTGTTCTTCTTCTATGTCTTATTGGATTCCTTGAATGTTGCTTCTTTTGTGACTGGGTTATCTTGGTCTATCCTCATCTCATAATTTGTGAGTAACCCATGTAACACATCCATGGTCAATGTGTCTAGATCCACCCTTTCTTATAGATCCGAAATATTCGAATCAAATATCATTGGTAGATATATTAGTACCTTTTGAGAAACAACTTGTTCTTTCATCTCATCTCCCAATCCTTTGATACCATTCACTACTTCATCGAATCATAGAAAGTAAGATGTAATGTCTTCATATTCTTTCACCTTCAATTGATCAAACTTGTCTCTAAGAGTTTGAAGTTTATCTCCCTTGACTTTGGATTCTCCTTCATAGATGTTTTGAAGCTTGTCCCAAATTTCTATCCCTTGAATAATTTTCTTCAAGTTTCTTTCCATCCTTATCTCTCAGGGGATTGGTTGGTGCTTTGTATCCATATACTACTACTCTCCATATATCAAATCCCTATTCCTACACATACGTTTTCATCCCTCTTCTCCAAAAGCCATAGTCTTGGATGTCAAATGTTGGTACCCAAATCTTAGAGTAATCCATGGTCTCCTTCTAGTGGTTAGACCGCTTCTTGAAGGACCTACTCTGATATCAACTGTTGGAATACTTAGAAGTGGGGGTGAATCAATATTATCACTTTTATTACTTTTAAACACAAGATGTAATGTTTAAATTTATGAGCAGTCCATCAATAACATTTAAAACATCATGACAAGTATAAATAAGCAGTGAAAATGAACAACCACACAAGTACACAATACACTATAATTTTACATGGAAACCCAATGTGGGAGAAAACCACAAAATGATCTTCTTATATGTTAGAATAAATACATTCATAGGAAGCACCAAATTCCTTGTTTTCTAGCTACAACTGGAAGGAGCATACAACTCCCTAGTTTCTTAGGATCCAACCTGAAGGAACCTACATCTACCTTAGTTTTCCTGCACCAACCAGAAGGAGGCTACAACCTCCTTTCATTGCCTCATCCCATTGCCCTTAAATATAAATGGAGATACAATTGTCACTACCACAAATTTTATCAATCCCATCACTGTAGATCATGTCACTATAATACATGTCACTGTAATACATGTCACTGTAATACCTGCCACTATAAAACCTATCACTTCAAACTCATCAACAATCATATCTGATCACATAGATCTAATACCCACTATCAAAAGTTTATAGCTCAAACCATGTACCCAACATCACAAATATATCTCTCTAAATATGTGCCATACATGCACCAACATCCATAAACAACATACAATGAACTATCACATCAACCATGTATCAAACCCTCACTATTATGTAGATTCAACAATACATCTCTACCAAACTACCTCAAACATGTACCATAATGCACAATATATACCTCAACAAAATACACAATAATGTGTTCAAAGTATAAACAACAAGTGCACCAACAATGTGCCTCTACAGATATGCCTCATACAACATGTACCATATGGTCAATAGTACCTCAAGAGAATATACTCAACCTCACATGACCATACCTCAATCAATCACCAAGATCCAACATCAAACAAACATACAATCATACCTTTTACTTATGTAGATGACTTTGATGTACCTAAACATTGTCACACATGCATGTTGACTCTCCTCAACTCCTGTAGCCTGATGCAAACCTCATCCTACATATTTGGCATTGCCTCGCTAGACAAAGCTTGTTGTCTAGCAAGGCCTTGAGTGATGAGCCCTATGCAACCCGTGGGGGTGCCTCATGGGACACTAGTAGTCTGACCCGCAGGGATCAGCTAAATCAGGGTTTTTCACCAAAACTGTCACTCTCCTCTGCAATCACAAAACTTTGTTGTTGCTTCTATTTCAATGAATCAGATTTGCACTACCTCATATTTGTCAATAAAATTCCTACCAGAAACCTTTCAAAAGATAGATATTCAATGTGTGCAATAGATGCTAATGTGAGTCTCTTCATATCTTATTTATACTTCCAAGGTGACTTCCTTTAAGGAATATGTTGTAATTGTCTTACCCATTTTCCTTCTTTTAGGGCTAACCCACATTATTTTTCCAACAACTTTGACTAGAAAACTTCTTGAAGACTTTCTACATGCTTCTAGAATAATTTACTTCTTGTTGACCTTCTAGGAGTTTCTAGATTATTCTTTAGGGTCCTCTAATATTTATAAAGCCATATCTCCTCAACCATAAGGAGCCACGTGATGTACCACCTATCACTAGAAATGACGTGACATGTACTATCCATCTATGATAGTCTTTCTTGCAAATACGTTGACCTTCATGTCTTTATGTTCCTGAAGAGATTTCTCTTGGAGATATGGCTTGGATGTTCCTAGAGAGATTTCTCTTGTGTGATGGTAGTGTTTTCTATTAGGATGCTAGGGTTTTCTCTTGGGATACTAAGGTTTGTGCCATGCATGTAAACTCCAGAGAAGACATTGGTAATGATGATAATTATTATGAATCTTATTGTAGCACTAGGATTTCTACCCTAGTAGAAGACATGTAGAGTGAAGCTAACGCCTTGCAATATTTTGGAGCGTTGTTCTTGTGGGATGTGAGGCTAGAACAAGGATCATGGATATACTAGCTTGATGTGTCTTGAGCTTGTTGGGATACCTTTCTTGGAAGAAAACTTAATTATTATATCCTTGATGTTCCATGGAGGTATTGGTGGTTGTGTTGATGTGAGAATTGAATACCTAGGGTTTAAGGACTCAAACCCAATAATGGACATGTAGATTTGGAGGCTATCATTATATTTCTCTCACCATGTACTTGTGTGATGCAACATGGACATGTTTGTAAGCCTTAATGAACACAACAATTCTATTGTGGAGAGCGTGTGTGATACATGATTGTTGTTTATGTGAAGGAGGAGTTGTCGATGTTGATGCTAGCATGTAGAGGATCATTGGTGGAGTGACCAACTTTGGTTGGAAGTGATTCATAGCTCGGAGGCATTGGTGGTGAGAATTTTTTTATGGTTTCCCTATTTAGGGTTTGAATAGCTAAGTAGTACCATCTTTCTGATAAAGTTATGGTATGTACTTGTACTTCATATTATTTATGTGTGTGTGTAGTAGTAGTAGTAGTAGTAATAGTAGTTTGGGTTGGAACTAGAATCATTGTAGTAGTTAGGCTCATGCCCTACATTTATTTACACAAAGGTTTCTTTTTTAAATGCAATGATCTCTATGCAACTTGTTTTTTGTAAGATATTTTATCGAATGAGTAAACACAATTAAAGTAGAATCACTCTGGAGCCAATCTGCTGACTGTAGATCTGATAGGATATTCATCAGTCGGGATTGATCTATGAACGATATTTTATAGGGTTTTCAAAATTCAAACAATATAGGCCACGATGTTGCTACTCCTCCACCACCATCATATAATGATACATGATAGCATTTGAATGCAAATATTGTAAATGATCTTCCTTGTTTTCTTCATCCATTTTGTAGGCTACCACTTGGATATTGCAAGAAGGAGATGTCAAAAACATATTTTGGTTGGAATTGAAATCATTGAAGAGGCTAGGGATTATGCCCTACATTTATTCACTTTCACAAGTAGAATAGGGAGTACTATTGTTTTTTCAATGGTCCATTATAGGGTTTTTGTACGTGTACATTAGGGTATAATCTTGGTTCCAAGTGCCAAGTGTTGGATTACTAAGAGCGGGGGTGAATCAGTAATAGAGAAATTTGATCATTTTTAACCATATAATCCAAGTGTTATATCAATGTAGAATTATCATCCAATAAATTCAGATTAAATAAGAAATGAACAAATGAACAATCATACACATACACAGTACACCAGTGTTTTACGTGGAAACCCAAATTGGGAGAAAACCACAGAATGGTTTTTCTTATATGTCTTGAAGAATTACATTCATTGGAAGCACCAGCTTCCTTTGTTTTCCAGCTGCAACTGGAAAGAGGCTACAACCTGAGGGAAGCTCCAACTCCCCAATTTTCTGGCTACAACCAAAAAGAGGCTACAACCTGAGGGAAGCTCCAACTCCCCAATTCTCTGGCTACAACCAAAAGGAGGCTACAACCCCATATGTTCTCTGGCTACAACCGAAAGGTGCCTACAACCACCTGTCCTTGCCCCATCCTGCCACCGTGAAGTAGAAGTAGAATGATGGAACCACTATCACACTATCACTGTGAGATATACCACTGTAAACCTATACCAATACATCTTAACCATGCATTAACCTGTACCTCAACCTATAATCAACCTGTACCATAAACAAGTGCCTCAACCATGCACCAACATGTACCAAACAACCTGTAATCAACCTATACCATAAACAAGTGCATCCAACCATGTACCAAGTATGTACCAATCATGTGTCAACTACTCATAAATATGTACTAACATCATCAACTATACACCTCATGTATGTGTCAACTCATCAACTACTTGTCTTAACCATGTACTCAACATGTACCTCAACCAAAATCCCTCATCAATTTCATCATCCAAATATTATTTATAGCTCTGTAATAGACCTGGTGTATATGATCAAATTCCTGCAAACCTTCCTTAACTTTAACAACAAGAAACTAGCACTTTCATCAAACTTTTCTTTAGTCTCACATGCCTAGTTTTGGATTAGTCAAAAACCCTAACTAGAAGTAATCACAACTTTGTACCTGTAATGTATAAAGATATGAAACTGATACAAAATTTTCTTCATTATGTTTTATGCAATTCCTCTAAGTGTCACTACTTGGAACCTCTCAGAAAAGGAGTTATAGCAAAAATAGCATACCTTGCTTAATTTTGGCTTATTCTAGAGAGCGACCTTGTAGAGTGTGCCCCGCACGGAATGTTTGTTGAAATGATCTGAAACTATTAAAAAGAATACTACAGAATGTACCCTAAATAAAAAATTTAAGATCACTGAATTTGGATCTATTATGAAGACATTATGACATTGTTACCCGAAACACCTATTTTTGACTAGTTTCAGGACTAGCCACAAACCCTATTTTCCACGGAGTGTAACTCCCAAAATACAACGACCTACAAGGTGAATTTTTTACCACATATACTTGGATATGTTTTCTCAATGGCATAGAAATTTCACAGTCTGAATCATTATAGAAAAAAAATTATAGCGAAAATGGTGAGATGACCTGTAAATAACATACCTTAGAAAGAACCATCAAAAGAATTTATCCTTCCTTGCATTTCGGCCTTCTTTTCTTCACCTTCCCTCATAATTTTAGCTTAGATATCCTTGGTTACCTCAGACACATATAGATATTCAATATTCTCAAGTGCATCTTAAATGAGAGAGTCTTGCCTCTTATTTATACTCTCCAAGTAGCTTCCTTAAAACCATCTTCTAGGTCACTTGGCCCCACTTTCCTTATTTTAGGGTTAACCCATTTCTAATTTCTCCATTAAATTTATTATTGAAATAATTTATTTTGTATTCACTTTGAATTATAATACACTCATTACTTCACTTTATTATTTTCCTTTTAAAATCTCTTAAACCACTTTGACTACTTTGACCTTTTGGGGCTTCTAGATGACATATGAGGGTCATCCAACTTCGTAAGGCCATAAATCTCAAACTGTGAGGATTTATGTGAAGTTACACATACCACAAGAAATGGCATGACATGTACTACCCATATAGAATAGTATTATATGAAAATATATCATAACTCATACATTTACCCATCAAACAAAATTGGGTCCATTACCCAAACCTGGGGTCTCCAACTTCTCATGGCCATAACTCTCTAACCGTGAGGAGTTATTTGATGTTACACATACCACTGGAAATGGCATGACAAGAAATATCCATCTAGCATATTACTTGACAAATTCTCTTTCCTTCATCTCATTATTCCATAATTAAGCATGGGTTCTCTTAATCCACAAAGCGTCTTCTCGTGAGGGCTTTCACCATAAGGGGACCACTTTGGAGTTCATCCATATTTATTTATTATAAACCATGAAAAAACAATAATGATTTATATTTACATCAAACAATATTGGGTAAATTACCCAAATCTTTGTGCTATGGGGCTTTCTTCAAGGGTTGACATCAATGACAACCAACCTTAATCAACAATGTCCCCCTTTGGCATTGATGGAAACACTCTGAGGAAATACTGGAATCATATCACTCATGCTCCCCCTATAACCATGCCTCTGTCCTCTGCATCTGATAAATCTTCTCCCCCTGGAACCATGCCTCTGTCCTCTGCATTTGATAAATCTGCTCCCCCTGGAACCATGCCTCTGTCCTCTGCATCTGATAAATCTATCCCCGTTTGTCATCAATGGCAAAGGTATCTTTCCATCCGAGGCTACTCCCCCTGACTGAACTGTCCTCTTATGGTGCTTCCTCATGTATATCTAAGACATATAAGATAAGAATTAAAAAAACATTCATTTTGGAGTATAAATAACTCCAAGTTTTTGGCGAAGATATTCAAAGGCTTCCCATGGAAGTGGTTTTGTAAAGATGTCTTCCACTTGTTATTTTATGCCCACATACTCAACTCTAATGTTATGTTCTGCAACTTGTTCACGTAGAAAGTGATACTTGATTGGAATGTGCTTCTTCTTGGAGTGCATCACCATGTTTTTTGAGATACTGATGGTGCTTGTATTATCACAATATATTGGAATGGGCTCATCATACTCAAACTATATATCTGTCAAAGTTTGTTTCATCCAAAGGACCTGTGTACAACATGATTCTACTTCAATATACTCTACCTCAGTTGTAGATAGAGATACTGATGATTGTTTCTTGCTCGACCATGATACTAAAAACTCACCCAAGTAGAACAGGGATCCACTGGTGCTTCATCGGTCATCAATACAGCCTGCCCAATCTGCGTCTGTGTAGGGAATTAGTGATAGATCCTTTCCTTTTGGATACCATAGCCCAAACTCTTATGTTCCTTTGAGATATCTGAAAATCCTCTTCGCTGCTGATAAATGTGATTCCTTTGGTTCTGCTTGAAATTGTGCCACCTATCCAACTTCTTGCATTACATCTGGTCTAGATGATGTCACATACAATAGGTTTCCAACCATTGACCTGTATTGCCTTTGATCTGTAGACTTTGAATCATCATCTTTGCTGAACTTGCAATTGGTTTGCATGGGAGTGACAACTGGTTTGCAATCTTCCATTCTAAACCTCTTTAGCATTTCTCTGATATACTTGGTTTGAGAAATAAAAATTCTTTGGTTGCTTTGATGTATCTGAAGTCCCAAAAAGAAGGATAGTTCTCCAAGTAGCCACATTTCAAATTCTTCCTGCATATCTTTTGCAAATTTCCGGCTTAACCTATCATCATCACTACCAAAAATAATATCATAAACATAAAATTCAATTAATAAAATATTACCTTGACTTACCTTGATGTAGAGGTTGTTGTCTTCACTTCCTTTTCTGAACCCTGCCTGCTGCAGATACTTATCCAGTTTGGAGTACCATGCTCTAGGAGCCTATTTTACACCATACAAGGCCTTCTTTAATTTACACAAATAATTTGTGTTCTCTGACAACTGAAATCCTTCTGGTTGTTCAACGTAGACTTCTTCTTCAAGTTCCCCATTTAGAAAAGATGATTTTATGTCCATCTGATATACTTTAACATTTTTGCAGCATGCATAAGATAAAATAAAATAGATTGATTCCATTCTGGCAACTGGGGAAAATGTCTCTTCAAATTCAATTCCTTCAATCTGAGCATATCCTTTACATACCAATCTAGCTTTGTTCCTTGTAACCTATCCATATTCATTAAATTTATTCATGAAAACCCATTTTGTGTCGATCACATTCTTATTTTTTGGCCTTAGAACCAGTTCCCAAGTGTCATTTTTCTCTATTTGATCTGATTCTTTGTCCATGGCCTTATTCCAAAATTCATCCTTGCTGGATGCTTTAAAATAGTTTGGTTCAACTGTAGATAAGAGTGCTAAGTGTGTTTGTTCTGGTGAACGGATTTTTCTTCTAGTCTCAACTCCTGTATATTTGTTTCCGATAATCTGATCTGAAGGATGATTCTTATGTACGCGTTTTCTAGGTGTCTTTGGAGATACTTGTTGAACTTGCTCTTTTTCTTCTGTCAGATTCTCTTCATCCTCATCTTCCACTTCTACTTGTTTTTCATCTTCTTCTTCGAAAATTCGTTCCATTGATTTGTTTTCTTCTTCCTTCGATTCTGGTCTGCCTGTTTCATTAATTGTTACGTTGATGTTTTCCAAAACTTTGTTTAATCTTACATTGTAACACTTGTATGATTTTCTTGTACTTGAGTAACCAACAAGTATTCCTTTGTCCACACGAGATTCAAACTTTCCCATTCTTCCATCTTCTCTTTTGATGTAGCATTTGCTTCCAAAAACTCTGAAGTGATTCACATTTGTTGGTCTTCCTTTCCATAGCTCGTAGGGAGTTTTATCAGTGTTGTTTCTGAGAATTACTCTATTTTGAATGTGAATTGATGTATGCACTACCTATGTCCAAAAAATATCTGTCAATTTGTAATCCATTAGCATTGTTTGAGCCATTTCCCATGTAATTATCATCCATTACGATAATGTTCATTTGTCTTTGAACCACTCTCTGAACCAATCTATGAATCCATGCTCTCATCCACTATCATATATCTATCCAAACCTACTAAGTGTTCTTACAAATCCATCTCTGTGCATACTGTCCAAGACTCTACTTGTGCAATTGTCCATAATGCTAACCCATTTATCATTATACTATCAAAGTGTACTTTTGCTAACTGATTGCTCTGAATCTATCTTCTCAAACTCTGTAAGCTTCTTGAAGGATGGTTCTTTGGTCTATCACAACTATTGCATAGACTCCCCCTGTCTAATATTCATATTACTTGGGAGTCTCTAAGCCGGATGGCTCAGAACAATTCCTGCTCTGATGTGTATTCATCATCATCTTCATTGGTAGATTCATTATCTCTCTGAGATATGACTTCTTTCTTTCTATCTGTGGATTCATATTTCACTACAATTTCTAAAAGTACAATCTCTTGGACATGTTCCTTATTTACCTTTCCTTCCTTTCTTTTAGTTATTTTCCAAAAATTTATGTATCTGACATCTTTCCTTTTCTCTATAGAATTTTCTTCATCTCGTTTTATTGTCAATCTTGCGATCTCTGGTACCTAGTATTTTTTCACCTGTTCTTCCTATTTTCTTATCCATACTTTATTATATATGATATCAGTATTCTCTTTCATCAAAGTATCGATCATGCTTCTACAATCACTGGCTATGTGTCCATAGTTATGACATTTGTAACACTCAATGTTCTGTGCAACCACATAGGCATGGTCTGCTTGAACATTTCTTTTGTAATCCCTACAATATGCAACCTTATGTCCAAAGTTAGTACAATAAAAACAATGACCATAAAATAAATTTTCATACCTGGGAGTGAATGATCTTATTTGTGGCATAGTCCTTCTGAATTTTTTCCTTGACTGATCATGATCATGATTGAAGCTTCTTTGTGGATTGAACATGGATGGTATTATTGAAGATGTATCTTCAACAGTTTTCTTAGATTCTGGTTGACCATGATTCCTTCCTTTGAGTACTTTTACATAACTCTTTCTATTTTCTGCATTCTTCTTTTCTAGCAATGTAGAGTGCTTCTCTTCATTCTCTACAACTGATGTGGATGTTTCTATCTCTTCCACTTTATTGTTGAGCTTGACGATTTTTACTCTTAGTGTGACAACTTCTTCTTCAAGATTTGCAACCTCTTCTTCTTTCTTCATTATCTGAGACTTCATGACCTCTTCTTTTCTCTTTGCTTCTTCAAGTTGGATTTTCAATGCAATTATTTCTTTTTCCAGTCTACTCTCTTCTTGACCAAACTCTTCCTCAAGTTGGTTTAAGTCATTGGTTCTTTCTCTGAGATGATCCATCAATATCTTTTCTCTCTTTTCTGTGTCTTCCTTTTGTGTTTCTATGTTGGCTTCTAAACATTTATTTTTATATTCTAGATTTTCTTCAATTCTTCTGGCCTCTTCTAGTTGAGCTCTTAAATTCTTGATGACCTGCTGATCCTTATAGAAACCTTGAACACTTTGTATTTTCTTCATCAATTCTTTCTTGGATGACTTGTTTTCTTCTCTTTCTTTCCTTAGATATTTAATTGCACTAATCAATTTTTCTTTGTAATCAACTTCTGCTTCATCGTACTCTTCCTCTTCTGAATCTGTCTGACATGATGAGCATCTTTATTCTTGTTATGTATCTGCATCTTCTTTGGCATTTTATGAATTTGCGATGGGTGAAGAATATATGTCATGTAACTTATCCCAAATTTCTTTGGCTGATGAACATTTACCAACCTTTTCTCTTACCGATTTAGGTAATCCTTCCGAGATGAAATCCATTGCTATTTTGTTATTCTTCTTCAATTCCTTCTTGGCTGCAGTCTTTTCCCTTTTTAAACTATCATATCCTGTAACAACTCATAGCTAGATATAATGTCCCTCTGCCTGTAAAAATACTTCTGTCCTTTTGCTCCACATCTCATACTTAAAACCATTACAACCATTAAAAATTGGTACTCCATTCTCAGCATAATCCATGATCTCCTTCCAGTGGTTAAACAATTTCCTAAAGGAACCTCACTCTGATACCAATTGTTGGATTACTGAGAGGGGGGGTGAATCAGTAATAGAGAAATTTGATCATTTTTAACCATATAATCCAAGTGTTATATCAATGTATCATTATCATCCAATAACTACAGAGTAAATAATCAATGAACAAATGAACAATCATACACATACACAGTACACCAGTGTTTTACGTGGAAACCCAAATCGGGAGAAAACCATAGAATGTTTTTTCTTATATGTCTTGAAGAATTACATTCATTGGAAGCACCAACTTCCTTTTTTTTCCAGCTACAACCTGAGGGAATCTCCAACTCCCCAATTCTCTGGCTATAACCAGAAGGAGGATACAACCCCCTATATTCTCTAGCTACGACTAGAAGGTGGATACAACCACTTGTCCTTGCTCCATCCTGCCACACTGAAGTAGAAGTAAAATCATGGAACCACTGTCACACTATCACTGTGAGATATACCATTATAAACTTGTACCAATAAATCCGAACCATGCATCAACCTGTACCTCAACCTATAATCAACCTGTACCATAAACAAGTGCATCAACCATGCATCAACCTGTACCAAACAATCTGTAATCAACCTATAATATGAAAAAGTTCATCCAAACATGTACCAAGTATGTATCGATCATGTGTTGACTAATCATCAACTATGACTCATCAATATATACCAACATCATCAACTATACACCTCATGTATGTTCCAACTCATCAACTACTTGTCTTAACCATGTACTCAACATGTACCTCAAACAAAATCCCTCATCAATTTCATCATCCAAATCTGATTTATAGCCTTGTAATAGACCTCATGTATATGATCACATTCCTGCAAACCTTCCTTAAATTTAACAACAAGAGACTAGCATTTTCATCAAACTTTTCTTTAGTCTCACATGCCTAGTTTTAGATTAGTCAACAACCCTAACTTGAAGTAATCATAACTTTGTACCTATAATATATAAAGATATGAAACTGATACAAAATTTTCTTTAGTGTTTTTTATGCAATTCCTCTAAGTTTCACTACTTGGAACCTCTTAGAAAAGGAGTTGTAGCAAAAATGGCATACCTTGTTGAATTCTGGCTTATTCTAGAGAGCGACCTTGTAGAGCATGCCCCACACGGAATATTTGTTGAAATGATATGAAACTCTTACAAAGAATACTACATATTGTACCCTAACCAACACATTTGGGCTCACTGAATTTGTATCTTTTATGAAGAAGTTATGGCGTTTTTACCCGAAAAACTTATTTTTGACTAGTTTCAAGACTAGCCACAAACCCTATTTTCCATGGATTGTACTCCCACAATACAATGACCCACAAGATGAATTATTTACCACAGATACTTGGATATGTTTTCTCAATGGAATAGCAATTTCACAGTCTGAATCATTATAGAAAAAAAATTATAGTGAAAATGGTGAGATGACCTGTAAATAACATACCTTAAAAAACACCATCAAAAGAATTTATCCTTCCTTGCATTTTGGCCTTCTTTTCTTCTATTAAGCCCTAATATTGGCTCATTACCCCTTAATTGTGGCATATTATATTAGTAATGTTATTTTATTTATGTCGTCTTTAGGACATTAGTTGTAATTATACCTCCTAGTCTAATATATATACCAAGGAGACATTTTCATTTTGAATCATCTTGTACTTGAACATTAAGTGGGGTAAAAGGAGGTTGCCCCCTCGACGAGGCTTATTATCTGAAATTGTATATTTTTCAAGCTGTTGAGTACTTTTTCTGAGGTTTTTCTATGCTATATTGGTATTTGGTTCTTAACATATGGTATCAGAGCTCAAGGTCTTGGGGTTTTGCTGCTACATTTGAGACATCTTGGCATTTTCACTATAACTTTTTTTCTACAACATTTCAGAAGAAACTGCTTGGAGGATATTTAGTAGACAGATCAAGGTATGTTGGGTTCCAAATTTATCTCCTGAGGCCGTATACTTTCGGAGACATAGCCTGTACAATATAGGGTTCTGGAATCATCTTGAAATGAATCATTGTGGCATTTTTGCTATAAAAACATTTATGTAACATTTCAGACCCTGAAATTGGGAGGATATTTACAGAAATTAGTAAGGTATATGTGGTAAAAATTTTAGCTTCTGGGTCATCATAAATTTATAGATACACCCTGTGTAAGATAGGGTATCTGACTAGTCCTATTGACTAGTCTCACGAAGGTGTTTCAGGTAAAACAATCATAATTTTTTCCTAGAGTATTCAAATTGAGTGGGACTGGTTTCATTGGATCATGGATAGTCTATAGTATGTCTGGTGTGAGTTTTAGAATTTTATATCAATTATTTTGTGTGGGGCATGATATAAAAGTGAGATCTCCTGGAAAGGACAAAAATCGACAAGTTGTGGGGAAGTTACCATAAATTCCACTTGGCACATCCAATTTTGATTAGATCTGTGGCATTGCAGAGAAGCAATATCAGAGAACTATATAAAAGAAAGTTTCATAACCAGAAGGGCTGAAACTTGGGAGATACAATAGAACAAATATTGTCTAGCAGAACCACCTCAAAATCAAGGTTCAGAAGTGATACTTGGCCAACATGCCACCAAAAAAGGAAACTTCTACACCAACTAAGCCTCCAGAAAATCCTACTTGGACTCTTGATGAAGGTGAAGAAATGCGTAGGGACATAAATGAACTACAAAAGAATATGGATTCAATGGAAGCTAAGTTGGATACTAAGATGGATGGTTTAAAAG
>ML824420.1:959-17505 GCA_009831015.1 Picea engelmannii | reverse complement strand
AAGATTATTGTAAGTGACAGAGATCCCATCTTCACTGGACATTTTTGGACAGAATTATTTTCTTGTTTGGGTACTCAATTGGCTCATAGATCATCCTATCATCCTCAATCTGATGAACAAACTGAGATAGTGAACAAATGTCTAGAAGGCTACCTTCGTTGATTTGTCTCTGATAAAGAAACACAATGGTTCAAATGGTTACTCTTGGTAGAATGGTGGTATAACACTTCCTTTCATACTGCAACAAAAATGACACCATTTATGGAACTTTATGGATACCATCCTCCTTCCATCACTTCTTCTCTAAAAGAAAAATCTAAGGTTCAAGCAGTGGAAGATCACATTGAGAATCAACAACAAGTTCTCCAAATCTTAAAAGACAACCTGACCATGGCACATAATTGCATGAAACAACAAGTAGATCAACATCGTAGTGAAAGAATTTTTGAATTAGGGGATTGGGTGTTTTTAAGACTACAAACATACAAACAAATGTCCCTCAAGCAAGCCAAGAAGGATAATAAATTATCACTAAAGTATTATGGCCCTTATAAGGTGTTGCAAAACATTGGTACTATGGCATACAAATTAGAGCTTCCTGCATCTTCACGAGTACACCCAGTTTTCCATGTTTCATTCTTAAAGAAGGTTATAGGTGACAAGATCCCGGTTCAAACTATATTGCCAAAACTTGACGAGGAAGGAAAAATCATATTGGAACCTGAAGCCATCACTGACACAAGAATTCGCTAGTTGAGGAATAGATCCATTTCAGAGTATCTCATTAAATGGAGGAAACTACCAGCTGAAGATTCCACTTGGGAAGATGAATATTTTATAAAGAAGCATCCAAAGTTACTCAAGCATTGCAGACAACACTTGTCTCAAGGGGAGGGGAATGATAAGCCATAATATTGGCTCATTACCCCTTAATTGGGGCATATTATATTAGTAATGTTATTTTATTTATGTCGTCTTTAGGCCATTAGTTGTAATTATACCTCCTAGTCTCCTATATATACCAAGGAGACATTTTTATTTTAAATCATCTTGTACTTGAACATTTAAGTGGGGTAAAAGGAGGTTTCCCCCTCGAAGAGGCCTATTATCTGAAATTGTATCTTTTTCAAGGCATTGAGTACTTTTTCTGAGGTTTTTCAGTGCTATATTGGTATTTGGTTCTTAACATCTTGACCTTCCCTCAGAATTTTGGCTTAGATATCCTTGGTTACCTCAGACACATATAGATATTCAATATGCTCAAGTGTATCTTAAATGAGAGATCCTTGCCTCTTATTTATACTCTCCAAGTAGCTTCTTTAAAAACATCTTCTAGGTCACTTGGCCCCACTTTTCTTATTTTAGGGTTAACCCATTTCTATTTTCTCCATTAAATTTATTATTGAAATAATTTATTTTGTATTCACTTTGAATTATAATACACTCATTACTTCACTTTATTATTTACCTTTTAAAATATCTTAAACCACTTTGACTACTTTGACCTTTTGGGGCTTCTAGATGACATATGAGGGTCCTCCAACTTCGTAAGGCCATAACTCTCAAACTGTGAGGAGTTATGTGAAGTTCCACATGTAGTGTACCTTTTTCACTACCGAGGCTTTCAAACCTCTTCTAACCAATCTGTACGCGGACTTTTACATAACTCATACTGGAATTTTATAACCACATGCATTCAAGCAAAATAATACATTTAACTTAGAGTAAAACATATGAATTACTGCTATATTCCACAAGAATTTAGCCTTATCATATTAATTCATATACATAGCAGAAAACATGATACATAAACAGCTCAGTCATGCAAAACATGATCAAAGAATAATTCAGATACTTATCTTTTAACAGCTGTAGAAATCACCAACCAAGTGCAGGCCTTCTACAAACCTCCAAGCCTTAAACCACACTATTCATCAGCTCAAAAGTGGGTCACCCCCGAGCTAGGACCGATCTCCACCCCAAGGCAAGGAATCCTTGGCTAGGCTGAGGTTATAGGGAAAAACAACACAGAAATATCTAGAAGGATTCTTCCCAAAGATGCCATCTTACGCCCACTACTACCAGACTCTCATTCCCCACATGCCTGTTCTGCCCGGGAGTATACACCTTCACACGCACAGTCCATCGTTGCTAACCTCCCCCTCTGGGTCTCAGCAACAGGCCGGATCAGGAAGTCTTAGAGCCCGTAGCTAGTGCTGGACACTCTCTGGAAGAAAACACTTCCCAGCAAACTCTTTCACCTGGAAAGAGTTTCTCGCAGGCATGACAACTTGCCTCTTCCAACATCAACCACCTCCCTCACCTGGAGAGAAGTCATACACAATCTCAGCATAGGCTTACTCTGGCTAGTATGCCACACACAAACAAACACTGCGTGCCACAACAAACACAGGGAAAACAGACACAAGCTTCCCAAGAACTGGTTCAACAGCCACAGGATATTCTCACGGTCAAGATTTCTTAACAGGGTTCCATGCACAAGCTCGCTCAGATTTTCCTGGGAAAATAGAGAATCTTCCCCGAATTCAACATAGGCTTCTCATAGGCTAGGGTTACATGCAGGGGATTTCTCATAATCAGACACAGACATTCGAGTCACAGGGTCTCCCAAAGGTTCTCTACATGAGTCGAGTTAGTCATACTGCTCAGAGATCTGTACGCATTCAGAAAATCTGGTGGAAATGGGAATAATGGAACCTTCTCATGGCTCACCCTGGCCATTTTATTCACATGCACCAGGGTTGACACTTGTCACCCATGGAACTGCATGCGTTCCACCAGCACGCATTTCTCCCACCTCTTGGGGATTCACGTGTCCTTCCAAAAGGACTTAGGATAAAAACATATGATGCACATATCTTTTTGAAACAATAATAAAATATTATTTCCAGGTTTAAGCCCCTAGGCTCATCACTCAGCCCCTTTCCCACCTTCCAGCCCCTAGTTCCTTGCCCACTCTGTGGACACTCAGTCCCCCTTCACTCATTCATCGTGGTCGGTCTGCACCTGGCGGTGTTTATATTTTATTAAATATTTTGCATACATACAAGTACAACAACAGGCTCCTGGCCTTCAAACACTTAGGCTTCCTGGCCTAACAACCACATAAGCCTTCCAGCTTATACAAAACTTGGCTCACCAGCCAATAGAACACATTTACAATTCATTTCATATATCATGATCTGTAACAGGGCTCGGCCTTGGGGACACTACAATCCCCCTCCCCTTATTTTTTCACTGTCCTAAGTGCAACTTACACTGCCTCTGTGTGTCCTTAAAAAATTTCAAAAAGATGTGGGTACTCTGCCTGCATTAATTCTTCATGCTCCCATGTCGCATCCTTAGGACCATACCAGGTCCACTGGACCTTTACAAGCCCTATAGCTTGATTCCGGAGCTGCTTGCTTTTCCTGTCCAATATGCGCAAAGAATGCACTTGCAGGACACCTTCTGGTTCCACCTTCCACTTCAATCATGTGAGATTGAAATTCCGCTTGCTTATTGTTCAGGGCTGCATAGATCCTCGGCATTCTGATGCCCATCTCCTCCACTATTTCAGCTTGCTGAACAGTATGTACAGTTCTCGCTTTACCATTTTTATGGGGACAATCTCTATACTTGTGGTTTCCTTGACAGCCCCAATACTGAATGGGCGTCAGACTCTATCTTTGTGCTCCCTCTTCAGTCTTTCTTGGCTCTCTAAATGATGGTTGTTCCCAAGGACTGTTTCTGAAAAAGGAAGGCTTTCTTCCCTTCTGCCTCTGTTCTTTATTAAACCTCTTCTGGTTATCCCAAGCCTTCCGAAAGGTAGGCTTTTCTCTTTGTTGTTCGTATAGGCATTTCTCCCTTCTTATGGTTTCTTCCATGGTCTTAGGATCATCGTATTGAATCTTGTCACCAATGGAAGATGGTAGTCCACTCAGATACCTCTGAATTTTAACAGCCTCGTCTTTGATGAATGGAACATACTTCAGTAGTTCCAGAAAACTTCGTTCATACTCATCAATGGTCATATTGCCCAACTTGAGTTCGAATAACTCCTTCATCTTTCTGTCATAGTATCTTTTAGTCAGGTATTTCTTCTCAAAATACTTCTTAAATTCCTTCCAAGTGACCTCTTTCTCTCTGATATGCTGCACCTGCACAAACTGATCCCACCACATGGAGGCTTTTCCTTTCAGTTGGTATATTGCAATTCTTCCTTCTGCATGGGCAGAATAATTCTGTAGTTGGAAGTATTTCTTCATGCCAAGCAACCATGTCTCGATGTCTTCCTCCTTCTTATGTTCTCCATCGAATGTTGGAGGCTTAATCTTGTTCATTTATCCTTTCAATTCCTCCCTTCCAGATTTTCGATCTTTTCTGGTAGGGGATGGGCTTGAACTATTGTTTGTCTCCTTGCCAGAATGCTTCGGGGAGAGACGGTGATGTCTGTTACCACTCCTCAATCTGATTCTTCTCCCATGATTTCTGCGACTCTCTATCGTACCTGAGTCTCTTCCCTTCTCAAGTTTCTTCTCTATTCTTTCCAGACTCTTTAAAAATTTTAAGTTTAATTCCCCTTGCCGATCCCTGACTTTCATGAGCTTTCGGATATCAACTTGACGCTCCTTGGCCTCTCTTTACAGCCCTTCAATGATTTTCATCATATGTCCTTCCTTATCCATTTCTTTTCCATGCCCATTAGAGTTCGATCCTTCGACTCCCAGGTTAACATCCTTTCCTTCCTGCTCATCTTCTATTTTAGGGGTAAACTGCACCTTTTCCCCACTCCATACTCAGCGTTGATTAACTGGAGTTCTGGCCTTCGTTGAATTCTGCACACACATTGTGCAATTAAATTCAAAATTTGTCAGGCCATTAAAATTTAGGAACAATCCACGACATTTACAAGCCAGTTCGAACAAAATAAAAGACATTTCATTTTAAATCAGTTTCTTGAACTGGAAGTATTATGTATTTCTTCCATTTCTTTGCATTTGAGGCAATTTCCAAATAGTTTTGGCACTCGTCAGTCTTCTGCAATATAACACACAGACAATTAGAATTTGTCAAGCCTTCGTTTTCTTGACAATTATTCATCATTCATAAACAATCCAATTTATGAAAAAAAAAAAATCAATTTCACGATTTTTCTGAGCTCTGCTCGGCTCAGTATTTTTCGGGTCTTTTTTGAAACTTCAGTTTTTGAAACTTTTGGGTTTTTGGTACCCAGGACTTCAGGTTTTTCGGCACTCGGGAGTTCATTATGTAGTGACTCCCCACCTCTTGTCATTTCAATTTCTGAATTCTGAAATTCCGATTTACTTTACCCTCCGGCCCACAGCACCATTGTCGCCCACTACCACGGTGGCACGTGGCAAGTTCAGGAGGATCCACATCGCTTTCAACGATGTCATCGAGTCCCACCTTTCTCGCTTCTCTTCTCGTCTTGTATTCCCACTTCGCTGGCACGTGGTACTCTTCATGTGTCCTCCTGGCACATCTCCCGATTGAAGCTTCAGGTGTCGGGGTTTCGTGATCCCCGACGACATGAGTTCTTGTCCTCATGAACTCTCGATCCCTGATTTCCTGATGCACCTTTGCCTTATCCTCCTCGGCTATGCCGAGGTCCATGTGACCTCCTCTCATAAGACCACAGTCGTTTACTCTTATCGGGGTTTCGAACTTTCCAAAGCTGAAACACAAGTGTCCTCGAGATTCGCGATTCTCCAACTCCCGACGTGCCTTATCTTCAGCTATCCCTCCTGGCTATATCTTTCGACCAATGTGACCATCACCCTATGACCAAAACCTTACCCCTTGGGTATTCGAGGTTTGCGATGAAAAAATGCATACGCCTACGGAATTCCCGACTCCTCGAATTCCGACTCTCTGTCGTGCTGACAGTTGGTCCCCACTATGGCACTATCCTCAGCTCTGATGTGTGGACAGTTGTCCCCCACTCATCGAGTTTTCGCGTATCTCGATTCCAAAGTGCATAAACCCCACGTCCACGGGATTCCCGATATCCCGATGGACCAAACACCGAGGGATGGCTTCATTATCGGGACTTTTCCCGATGGCGTCGATGGTTTCCACGCGTCCCCTATCTGACGGACGGTCCCGATTTCTATGGGTTTTCACGACTTGTGATGTCTCGAGTTTCTTGTCCTCAGGCACTCCGATATGCCGACTTCCCGATGCACCAAAGTGTCGATGGGCGCTTGATCTCCGCCATGTGTCTCTCTCTAACGGACGGCTCTAGATCTTGTCGGATCTTTCACCCCTAGTTTTTGAGGTTTAACCTTCAGACACCTCCCAGCAGATCCAATGGTTGTCGGGTTTTCTGACCGAGATCTGACGGCTCAGATGGTTCCTAACCAAATCAGGATTTCGCGTATCGTGATTTTCCAATCCCTTGTGCAATATTCAAAGGCTTTAAACCTTGTGCACATTCTCCATATCTGACGGTTACAAGGGTTCACCTTCCCTTCCAAACAGATCCTACGGTTCTAACACCATTGGTGTAGAGACCTGTCTTCCCTTGGCCATAGACCACATTGGCTGCAGTTTCACTGCACCACTAAACTTCCTGAGTTCTTAATAAAAACTCGTCAAGTGTCTCCTTGACATTTCGGAGCAAACCAGGGTCCGAAATTGGTCCTCCCGACTCAATTTCCCCTTGCATTCTCAGTCCAAAGACCACTCCACTGGCTCATCTAGGCTCAGTGTTGAAACCTTCGCTCTGATACCATTTTGTAGTGTACCTTTTTCACTACCGAGGCTTTCAAACCTCTTCTAACCAATCTGTACACGGACTTTTACATAACTCATACTGGAATTTTATAACCACATGCATTCAAGCAAAATAATACATTTAACTTAGAGTAAAACATATGAATTACTGCTATATTCCACAAGCATTTAGCCTTATCATATTAATTCATATACACAGCAAAATACATGATACATAAACAATTCAGTCATGCAAAACATGATCAAAGCATAATTCAGATACTTATCTTTTAACAGCTGTAGAAATCACCAACCAAGTGTAGGCCTTCCACGAACCTCCCAGCCTTAGACCACATTGTTCATCATCTCAACAGTGGGTCACCCCTGAGCTGGGACCGATATCCACCCCAAGGCAAGGAATCCTAGGCTAGGCTGAGGTTACAGGGAAAAACAACACAGAAATATCTGGAAGGATTCTTCCCAAAGATTCCATCTTACGCCCACTACTACCAGACTCTCATTCCCCACATGTCTGTTCCGCCCGGGAGTATACACCTTCACACGCAGAGTCCATCAGTGCTAACCTCCCCCTATGGGTCTCGGCAACAGGTCGGATCATGAAGTCTCAGAGCCCGTAGCTGGTGCTGGACACTCTCTGGAAGAAAACACTTCCCAGCAAACTCTTTCACCTGGAAAGAGTTTCTCGCAGGCCTGACAACCTACCTCTTCCAACATCAACCACCTCCCTCACCTGGAGAGAAGTCATACACAAGCTCATCATAGGATTACTCTGGCTAGTATTCCACGCGCAGACAAGCACTCTGTGCCACAACAAACATAGGGAAAATAGACACAGGCTTCCCAAGAACTGGTTCAGCAGCCACAGGATATTATCACAGTCAAGATTTCTGAACAGGGTTCCACGCACAAGCTCGCTCAGCTTTTCCTGGGAAAACAGAGACTCTTCCCTGAATTCAACATAGGATTCTCATAGGCTAGCGTTACACGCAGGGGATTTCTCAGAATCAGACACAGACATTTGAGTCACAGGGTCTCCCAAAGGTTCTCTACAAGAGTCGAGTTAGTCCTACTGCTCAGAGCTCCGTACGCATTCAGACAATCTGGTGGAAATGGGAATAATGGAACCTTCTCACGGCTCACCCTGGCCGTTTTATTCGCATGCACCAGGGTTGACACTTGTCACCCATGGAACTACATGCGTTCCACTAGCACGCGTTCCTCCCACATCTTGGGGATTCACGTTTCCTTCCAAAAGGACTTAGGATAAAAACATATGATGCACATATCTTTTTGAAACAATAATAAAATATTATTTCCAGGTTTAAGCCCCTAGGCTCATCACTCATCCCCTTTCCCACATTCCAGCCCCTAGTTCCTTGTCCACTTTGTGGACACTCGGTCCCCCTTCACTAATTCATCGTGGTCGGTCTGCACCTGGCGGTGTTTATAATTTATTAAATATTCTGCATACATACAAGTACAACAACAGGTTCCTGGCCTTCAAACACTTAGGCTTTCTGGACTAACAACCACATAAGCCTTCCAGCTTATACAAAACTTGGCTCACCAGCCTATAGAACACATTTACAATTCATTGCATATATCATGATCTGTAACGGGGCTCGGCCTTGGGGACACTACACCACATACCACCAGAAATGGCATGACATGTACTATCCATATAGAATAGTATTATCTAAAAATATATCATAACACATACCATTACCCATCAAAAAAACTTGGGTCCATTACCCAAACCTAGGGTCTCCAACTTCTCATGGCCATAACTCTCTAACCGCGAGGAGTTATGTGACGTTCCACATACCACCAGGAATTACATGACAAGAACTATGCATCTAGGATAGTTTCCTTGACAAATTCATTGTCCTTCATCTCATTATTCCACAATTAAGCATGGGTTCTCTTACTCCACAAACCGTCTTCCCCTGAGCGCTTTCACCATAAGGGGACCACATTGGAGTTCATCCATATTTACTTTTTATCAACCATGACAAAACAATAATGAGTCATATTTACATCAAGCAATAATGGGTCCATTACCCAAACCTTTGTGCTATGGGGCTTTCTTCAAGGGTTGACATCAATGACAACAAACCTTAATCAACACCAAGTAGCAAGGATAGTTCGTCATGGAAAGGATGATGACAATGGAGGATGATATATTGGACTATTAATATGGCCCATTAGAGGGCCAACCAATCTAGGAAATCCCATGTATACGCCATCCTCGGACCCCATTGGATTCAAAGAGGAGGCTTTCAGTAGGGTTGCACCCCACTGGAGTAAGACATGTTGATTATCATCAATGGTCTAGACTAGGGATTATCCAAAAATGAATCCAAGGTGGAGTTTCTCTTGGAGGAGAGGAAAAAGTATGGAGGGGTTGATCTCGCTGAGGATATTAATGTCACACCTAGTTTTCCACCATAGGTGTATGATGGAGTAACCCTTGGAGATCCTAGACAGATATTCCCTAGGTATGATAAGGACAAATCCTTTGCTCACATTCATGAAGGTGACAATATTGATATCCCTTTGATTTATTCCTATGGTGATTTTGAATTTCCTTTCTACAACATTATTGGAAAATTTGAGGCTAAACCGAAGGTAGGGTTCATTGGAAACCTTTTGGATCTAAACCTAATTACTGGCTCTACAATGGTAGAAGTAAGGAATCTAGGGAATCCCTCTATAGAAGGGAAAGGAAATCCAAATGAAGAAAATGTGTTAAAAATATCGGAGTTGATAAGATTAAACTTGGGTATGAAAAGTATGTTAAATGATGACATGGAATTGGAATAATTGGTAGTTGTAGGTTGATTTCCTAGAAGAAATATGTCCTGCAATTGTCTTAAGCACTGGAAAAGAGTTAATTTTGAACCATTGGTTGGATACTTTCCCTACATTATGACCTTGAAAAAGTGTTAGTTGGTATGGGTTTTCAAATTGGTGACAAAGGTAAACAAATTATTGCAAAGTTTGTGGAAGTGGGGTTCACAAAATTTATTTTTAAAAAAATGGCAGGAAAACTTTAATGACGGAATGGATCATGTGATATACTTCTAGTGTGGGTTTGAATTCCAAGTCTTCCAATTGTATTATGATCAAAGGATGTGTTATAATATATAGGGAATTCTCTTGGCTCGTATTATGAAGTTGATTACTCTTTCTGAGACACAAGGTACTTCAGGATGGAAATAATTTTGTTGGGTTTAGAGACAAGAAAAGGATTGGAAAAGGAAATGGTTATTATGAGAGGTGTATAACTCTATCAACTAAACCTAAAATATAATGGAATACCCTTAAAATGTGGGTGTTTCTATAGCTATGGAAACTTCGCAGTGGACTGTAGAAACCCTTCTCAAAGAGAGGAGTGGGCTTGGAAATAATGGAAACATTTCATAACCCACAAGGAACAGAGGATATAAGTGATAAGCATCCCAGAAAATGTCTTTTGGATAAACCATTGGTAACAGGAGAATGACTTGTGATCTCTAGTCATCATAAGGAACAAAGCATGGGTGCCACCAATGAAAACAAATAATGCAGGCCTCTCAAAGGTAATTCATCAAAATTACCTTCCCAAAATAAAAGAAAGTCTTCTGAAAATTTAGTTTTTGGATCTTGGGAATTAGAGGTAGAATATAAAGGATTGAAGTCAATAAGTGAATTTCTACAAGTATAAAAAATTCATGTTTCCCCAACCCTTATTCCTTTACCTGTGATTGAAAGGCCTCCTATAAATGAAGATGTCCAGGTAGGGACTTACAACTCAAGGATAGGAACATAGGCCGATATGACCTCCCATGATTCCTATCACCGGGGATCCTCAAAATATAACCTTACACAAAGGCATAAAGGAAGGTGGAAGGGGGGTTAGGGTTCCTCTATGAGAAAGGAAAAAAGCCTAACCAAAGAGGGAGGAATTCATATATTTCCATGCCACAAAAACAAACATCTTTAGAGATCAAGTGTGGAAAACAATTATCCCTAATAGGGGATCTTAGAGTAAAATATCCTTGTGAGGGACTTAAATGGTTTTCCTGACCCTTAATTGTAGAGGACTAGGCAATCCTTCAAAGACCAAGGGTTTTTCCTATAGGTTTGGGGGTATCCTTTTTCTCACTGGATATGGGAAAATAAATATTTGATCTGAATGTATATGGCCCATACTCGAATATAGTGGGGAACTAGGACAAGTTATTCGAAATGGAGTGTATTCAAAGTTTCCTTGTGGTGATAGGAGGAGACCTAAAATTTACGCTAGGAGAGTCATAAATATAGGGAAATATAGCACAAATAGATTTTGTATTAGGCTACTTTATACAAAAAATAGAACTGGGATTGTTAGACATTTAACTATAAAAACTAACACTCACTTGGAGGAATAAGGGAAAAGAGGAAGATATAATAGCCAATAGGGTTGATCAATTATTAATCTTTGAAGGATTTATGGATGAAGTTATTCAGGTAAGACAATGGGAAACCTTACGAGGGAATTTAGACCATAATCTAGTAGTGCTAAAACTGCCCCCTACTGACGAAAAACTAGTCAACCCCTTCAAACTAAACCTATAATGGTTGAATATGGAGGATTTTGTAAACAAGAAACCCTATGATGAACATCTGAGAGAGTTTTCACTTATTTAAGTCCAACAAAATATGAAAGAGGAAAAGAAGATAGAATCCCAACGGGAAAAGTATTAAAAAAAGAAATATGACAAGCTCCTCAAAAAATAGAAGAAATTTCGGAGGCCCTCTATAATATTGAAGATTTTGGATATTTAAATGATTCTCATAAGTTAGAGGTGAAGCTCCTGGAAGAAAAAAAGAGAGGAATATCTTATTGGAGAAAGAGAAAGAATGGAGTATCAAGATAAGGGTCGTATGGCTACAACCAGGTGATGAAAACTCCAAGTTCTTTAATATACATGCAAATAGTAGGAAAAATGTTAACTTTGTTTGTAAGATTGACAAAGGAAATAATGGGTGGGCAACATATTTTAAATAAATTGCAAAAGAAAGAGTCGATTATTTCTCAAATATTTTGAAAGAGGAAAATATTTTCAAAGAGGAATCTAGGGAAATAATTATTGACGTAATTAGGCTCTCCAACTCTCTTCCCAGTTTTGTCAACAATGAGGACAACCAATAACTGATGAAAGAAGTGTGGAAAGAAAAGTTTCTCCAAACTTCATAGAGTTTCCAAAGGGATAAAAGTCGAGGGCTATATGGCCTCTTTGTGGAATTGTTTTTAGGATGTTATGAATTTATTGAAGAAGATTTAATAAGGGTGATGGAGTCCACCATAAACACATGAAAAATGCATGGGGATTATAACACTACCTTAATAACATTGACCCCTAAAGAGGATAAATTGACATCCTTTGAAAAGTTTAGACCAATACCATTACACAATTTCATAAATTTTAGACCAATACCATTACAAAATTTTATCTACAAAATTATCTCAAAAGTCATTGCAAGAACAATGAAAAGAGTATTATCAAAACAAATTTCAGGAGAGCAGTTTTTGTTTTTAGATGGAAAAAAAAATTCATGAGTCAGTCAAGATAACACAATAAGGTATACACTCAATCAAGGCCATAAATAAAATATCGTTGGTAATCAAAGTGGACCTCTGGACCAAAGCTTATGGTAGGGTAAGTTGGATTTACTTGGGACTAATTCTTATTCACTTGGGTTTTTTTCATCAATTTGTGGCTTGGATGATGAGTTGAATTACCTCTATTTATTTTTCTATCATAATAAATGGGGAAACATCCTCCTTCTTCAGACTAGACAAGGGTCTTAGATAGGGGTTATGCTTCCTCCTTTACTCTTCCTTATAATATCTAAAGGGATTAGTAGATTATTAAAAGATGCATCATATGATCACAATTTCAAAGGGATATGCATTGGTCCAACTTGCAATATTACACATCTCTTGTTTTTTATGATATTCTAATCTTGTGTGAAGGTACTACAAGGATAGTTGAGAAATTCAAAAATATTTTGGAGTTATTTTGTAAAGAAACCATTATGATTAAAAAACTTGACAAATCCACCATGTTAACGTGGGGTATAACTGAGCAAGAAAACAGATATTTCACTCACTTATTTCACTACTAGGTGATTGACTTAGATCAAGGTTTAAATTGTTTGGACTTCCATCTAAAATATAACTTGTAAAAAATGGTTACTGACAATGTCTGATTACCAAAATAGAAAACAAGATAAACACATGGTGTAATCTGTAGATCTAAAGAGGGGGTAGATTTTTACTAGTTAAAAATGTTATGGAAGCAATACCAGTGTACATGATTTCATTAGCTTGGGTTCCTAAAGGTGCGTTGGATAAAATTAGGAAATTGTGCTACAAATTTATTGTTATGTAGTTGGCTATCATTGATGTTGTTGGATAGTTTGTTGTCATTGATGTCAACAAAATTGGTTGTCATTGATTTCAACAGATGTGATGGGTGCATTTGAAGAAGTCTACAAGGAGCCCCAGAGGTGTGGTCATGAAGCCCATATTTGTTTGAGGAATAAGGATATGAAGGATAATTTAAATGTAGATAACAAACTCATAGATGGATAGTCCTTGTTGTGTTGTTTCCAATGGTATGTGGTATGTCATGCAGTTCCTCACGATTGAGAATATATCCCCTCTTGAAGATGGAAGCCCTGAAGTATGGTTAAGAATCCCTAAACAATTGTAACAAGAAGTGACAAGTCACCCCAAAATTAATTAAAAGAAGAAAATTTGTTGCAAACAAGAAGTTACAATTCGGCCCCATTGCAATAAGTATTCAAATAAATACTAAGCATGTTGTTGGTAAATTCAACCTCAATGGAATAATCATTAAAAAATAATTTGAATTTTACTTGGGTCAAGTCTCCCCTAAAAACAGGGTGCCATATCTAGTATAAATAAGGCACCTAGGAGTTCATTTGTTATATCAACTCAAGTGATTTTTATTTGAGGTAACGAAGGAGATATGAGGTGAATTTAAGAGGGAATATAAAGTGAATAAAGGAGAAATTTCAAGGGAGGATGAAATCATGTGATGATGTGTTCTAAGGTATGTTATTTAAAGGTCATCTTACCATTTTAGCTATATCATTTTTTATAGAATGATTCAAATAGAGAAAATTGGAGGTAGATGAGAAGACATATCAAGGAACCTATGATAAAAATTTAAGCTTCTGGGTCTTTGTAATTTTGTAGGTATACACTGTGGAAGATAAGGTTTTTGACTAGTCCTGAAACTAGTCTCAAACATGTGTTCTGGGTAAAACAATCAAAACTTATTCATAGAGGATAAACATTTTGTGAGACCAATTTCAGTGGAAATATACTAGTCTACAGTATCTTTTTTCCATGTTTCAGAATCATATATCAAATATTGAGCATGTGGCATGTTGTACAAGTTTTCTCTCTAGAATAGGATAAAATTAAGGAAGGTTTTACATTTTCTCTATAAATTTTGTTTTGAGAATTTTCAGACCCTGAAATTTTTAGGTGATGGAAGAAATATCTCATAGTATCTATGGTTAAAATTTCATAACTTTATTCATTATAGGTATGGATTTATTCTTGTTTAAATTTAGGGTTTGTGACTAATCCAAAACTAGTCTCGTGAGACTGAGGTAAAGTTTTATGAAGATGCTATTATTTTGTTTCTCAAGTTGAGGAAGAGCTACAGGTCTATAATATTTTTTATAAGGTCTGTTATAGGATTATAGGTACTCTTTACATGTATTATTGAGGGTTATGTTTATAGTACATTCTTGAGGCTTGTCTTGATGATGATGTACATGGTATGGTACAAGTTTTGGTACATGGTTGATATACATGGTTGATGATTGATGTACATGGTATGGTATAGGTTGATGTACATGGTTTATTTACATGGTTGATGATTGATGTACATGGTTGATGGTTGATGTACATTTTTTGGTGGTGGCTTTGGTATCTATGTGAGTGGATCTAGTTACAGTTGGTTAATGATGGTATATCAGTGACATAAACAATGACAGGTTGGATGATTGGTTGATCATCAGTTACAAGTGGATTTTACAGTGGTAGTCACATGTTGATGTGAGAGAGTGACAATGATTGGTTGGTGTGACAGTGAAAGTTTGGTGATAGTGGAATTTATAGGTTGATCAGTAGTAGTGTCAATGAGTCTACACTTATATTTCAGGGTGGTAGGATAGGGCAAGGAAATGGGGTTGTAGCCTCCTCCCCATTGGTGCCAAATAATTTAGGGAGTTTTATCTTCCTTCAAGTTGGTTCCTGTAAATCAGGGGGTTGTATGTTAAGAACCAAATATCAATATAGCATAGAAAAACCTCAGAAAAAGTACTCAACGTCTTGAAAAGGGATAATTTCATATAATAAGCCTCTTCGAGGGGGCAACCTCCTTTTGCCCCACTTAAATTTTCAAGTACAAGATGATTCCAAATGAAAATGTCTCCTTGGTATATATAGGAGACTAGGAGGTATAATTAAACTAATGGAATAAAGCTGACATAAATAAAATAACATTACTAATGTAATATGCCCCAATTAAGGGGTAATGAGCCAATATTAGGGCTTAACATACCCCTCCCCTTGAGACAAGTGTTGTCTGCAACGCTTGAGTAACTCTGGATGCTTCTGTATAAAAGACTCATCTTCCCAAGTGGAATCTTCAGCTGGTAGTTTCCTCCATTTAATGAGATACTCTAAAATGGATCTATGCCTTAGCTGGTGAATTCTTGTGTCAGTGATGGCTTCAGGCTCCAATATGATTTTTCCTTCCTTGTCAAGTTCTGGAAATATATTTTGAACCGAAACTTGTCACCTATAACCTTATTTAAGCATGAAACATCGAAAACTGGGTGTACTCGTGAAGATGCAGGCAACTCCAATCTGTATGCCATAGTACCAATCTTTTGCAACACCTTATAAGGGCCGTAGTACTTTGGTGATAATTTATTATGCTTCTTGTCTTGCTTGAGGGACATCTTTTTGTATGGTTGTAGTCTTAAAAACACCCAATCCCCTAGCTCAAAACTTATTTCACTACGATGTTGATCTTCTTGTTGTTTCATGCGATTATGTGCCATGGTCAGGTCGTCCTTTAAGATTTGGAGAAATTGTTGTTGATTCTTGATGTGATATTCCACTGCTTGAACCTTAGATTTTTCTTTTAGAGAAGAAGTGATGGAAGGAGGGTGGTATCCATAAAGTGCCATAAATGGTGTCATTTTTGTTGCATTATGAAAGGAAGTGTTATGCCACCATTCTTCCAAGGGTAACCATTTGAGCCATTGTGTTTGTTTATCAGAGACAAAGCAACGAAGGTAGCCTTCCAGAAATTTGTTCACTATCTCGTTTTGTCCATCAGATTGAGGATGATAGGATGCGCTATGAGCCAATTGAGTACCCAACCAAGAAAATAATCTTGTCCAAAAATGTCCAGTGAAGATGGGATCTCTGTCACTTACAATAATCTTGGGTTTCCATGTAGCTTTTGAACTGACTCCATGAATGCGATGGAAACTGTAATAGCTTTGAAGGGATGAGAGAGTGCACAAAAGTGTGTGTACTTGGTCAGTCTATCAACAATCACCATGATGACACTCTTTCCTTCAGACTTCGGTAACCCTGTGATGAAATCCATGGAAACCTCCTCCAAGCGCTGACTTGGGATGGATAATGGTTGTAAAAGACCTGGGGTCTTAATTGTTTCCACCTTATTTTGTTGGCAAACCA
>ML824419.1:127448-142650 GCA_009831015.1 Picea engelmannii | reverse complement strand
TCCCCTCAACCCGGGCCCTCTTCCTGAGAATGGACGACGCCAAGGCCAGAGCACGCTCAAGCTCCTCCTCCCGCCGCCTCTGCTCTTTATGTGCTGCCCAAGCTGAACCCCGTCGAGGCTTTCCACGATGCCTGACCATTGTATTCAAGCCACTGCCAATCAAATGCAGCGCTGAATTGGAAAGAAACCAGGTCGAGAGCGGCTGCACCAGGAGCCTGTCTTCGCTGCTCGGGTTCAAAAGAAAGAAGGCATGAGCCTTTTTAGACACACATAAAAGCCACCAGCCCTGGAGAATCTTTTCGGAGTGCAGGAAGAAGGCGAGAAATAACCATGGCATAGCCGCACCAGGAGCCTTCCTTCGCTGCTCGGGCTCAAAAGAAATACCATAACCGAATTTCCAAAGCCTCCGTCCATCCATATTCGCAATGAAACCGTGTGCGCAGGGGGGGTTAATGGCCGCGCGAGGGAAGCGTACCTCCATCACATATCCACTGCTATGGTCGTCCACCATTGTTAATGCGAATGTGTGGGTGGCGGCCATCAACCATTAAACCAGGGCTGAGTGCGCGTCCAGGTGTCAACTCCATTATGTCGCGTGTCACCCCATCCGGGGAATTTAATATCTAACTTAATCATAACTTTACAATTATATTATTATTTAATGTAGATTTCTTATTTACTAAAAAATAAAAATATATTTTAATTATAAAAAAAGAAAATATATCATATATATTATGCATGCATGAATCATTTAATAGAGTATTGGATACGTGTAGATTCAACTCATTTTTTAAATTTTTTAAATTTTAATTTTATAAGCATTTTATGAGAATAAGATACACATTGATGATTTAGTGCCATCTATATTTTGTTTTACATTTGCCAATTAATAAAAGATTTACTTGAGGGGAGTTACAAAAATTATATTGATTTTAATGTATTAGTGCATTTTTTTTTTTTTGGATATTGGTGTTTCATGTACACTAAAGGATAATACTTTTAAAACAATAAGAGACTCTTATTTTTGGTTTTAGTGTGTTTAAATTTTATATTGATTTAAGTGTATTGATGTTTATGATTGATGTTTGGAAGTTAACAATAAGAAAAACAAATTTATTGGTGGTTTACTTTGGTTTTGATGTAGTAGGATTTTGATTTGGTATAAGTATATTGATTTTAATACACATGGAGGTATACATGGATGAATATGTAACAACATAAATATAAATATAATATAAAATATTAATATCAATAAATAATCAATGATTAATGATTAATAATGAAGAGACATTTTATAATAAAAGGTCATGTCTTTTTATGAAAGAACATCCATTCATGGGTATATATACAACCTTCATTTTAATTTGTAATTAAAAATGGTCAAGGTGATCAAAAGGATATCGGTGATAAAAAGGATATAGGTGATAAAAAGTTGACATATTTGATAAAGTGAATTAGACAATTGGCTAGTTAAGAAAGACATTGAAAGAGATATATTGACTTGAACGAAGATATAAAGGAAGGAAAAGTGAAAGTGTACAGCGAAGAATTAAAAGTATATTAAGTGAAGGAAATATATATATATAATATTTTTTTTATAAAAAGGAGTATATAAGGTTTATAATTAATAGTTATTGAAATTTTTTGATGAAACATATGGAGTTTAATAATAAGGAAAAGGAAGATTTTTTAATTTTTTTATAAAAAATGTTTTTGCGTTATTTAGAATCAAAGGAACATTTGTAGGAAAGAATATTATTATCTCTATTGCTCTTACTTAAGATAAAAATTATGTTAGTACTAAATGTGCTAATCAATTAGTGATTCTTAAGTCAAATATAATTGAAACAATAGATTTATTGGATGAAAAACAATATGATATAAACAATTTACAACTGAGCATTGGAGTCTATACTTTTATGTCACAACTCACCATTAAATCTTTATTTTGTGACGATGGTGACATAATTCTAAGTGCATCTTGGATGGAAGCACCGGGGTCTTTCATCCTAAACACGAAGAAGAAGTTTTTGACATTTTTTTATAAAAAGAAAAAGATAACATTACAAGACTCTACATTAGAGTCAGATCCAATAACTTCATAAGACTTTAAAGATATCTCAAAAGTAATACTTCAAGAAAATAAAAAATCAATGCAAAATATGCAGAAAGAAATCGACAAAATTATCACCGATAAAAATAAAGAAATTTCTCAGTTCAAAAATCATAGTCATAACTTGATCTCCCAAATTAAAAAGTAAAAATGTGAGAAGAAGTCGCAACAAGAAACGTTAAAGCAACTTACAGACAATAAATTGTTGATTGATAAGGAAACAATGAATGATCTCGTCAAAGTCAAGAAATCATTAATTGTAAAAATCCAAGTTGCAGAGAAAGGAACAAATACAAGTCTAGTTGAAGTCGAGACAACGCCAGATCTTGGAGTACAAACGATGGAAGCTCCAAGTGTACTTACTAATCAAAATTCATCCATTAACAAGACAACACCAATGCGTGAAGAAAATCATATACCAAAATTAAACCAAGAAAACACTACAAGTATGATAAGGGAAAATCAGGTTATAACAACTCCTTATCAACATCCAAATCATAAGAGAATATATCTTAACCAGTTAGAATATCAATGTCACTTAGGATGGGAGAAACTAACTTATCATCTGAAAAATATTGATACCAACACAATTAAATCTCATGATAACAATTCATCCTAGATGTGCAACGTTTCGCAAAGGATTGAATTAGGAAGGTCAAATCCTTTTACTATTCAACAATTTTACTCAACACTCAAAAGTTCATATCGTCTCATATCATCAATTATGACATCTCCAAGAACAAATAATGATTTGAAGACATTACAAGCTAGAGAAAAATACGTCAAGCCCTTCCATAATTGTGCTTGAGGACAAAGCATTTCTTAAGGGGAAGGCAATGTAACGAATATAAATACTAATAAATAATCAATAATTAATTATTCATATTGAAGAGACACCTTATAATGAAAGGTCATGTCTCTTCATGAAAGGGCACCCCTGTGTGCGTATATATACAACCCTCATTCTCAATTATATCATCTATCATTCATATTCATATTCTTATATACATTTATTTAATTGTCCTTATGGATTTCTTTGTACTATTCCAAATATCTTGGATGTGTGTAGTATGAACTAAATTGGTTCACTACAAAATACAACCCAAAAAATACATTGGTGCTCAACTTTGATCTTGCTCACTATAGAGAAATAACAAAAAAAAGACATGAGTGCTCCACTTTGGTCTTAGCATACCAATGCTTCGCTTTGGTATAAACACATTGGTCCTCCACAGTTGATTCACATTGGAGGGGAGATGACCCAAAGTTGGGCATTTCAATTTGTTATAGGTGTGTCGGTCCTCCACAACTAATGCACACATGAAGTAATACAACCTAAAAAATACATCGATGCTTGTTAGCACTATTTTCTGCACCCTAAAATCAGATCTGAAACAACTTTAAAATTTGCATGGAAAATAATGATAATTGAGGGAATTTTCCCCCTAAGAAGTCACTGACAAAGTCCTCTCCTTTAGGGTTGGTGCATGCCAACCTTAGGGGGGGTGTCCCTGGGTTTATTTCTTGTTGTCTGCTACCTGTAAATCTTCAAAATGAAACAATATAACAAAAACAAATAAAGAATATTATGGTTGCGTTTAGAAAACAAGAGTTTTGAAATATGTTTTTTTAAAGGTTTTGGTAGAATCCCTACAATCATTAACTCAAAATCAGAAATTAATACATGTAGAATGCAATATCAAACAATAGATAACACCTAAATGATATGTAAATAACTTTTGACCCATAAACAAATCACAATCTAAAACACCAACAAACCTAAAAGGCTTGGTACAAGCACATCAAGATTTTATTTCTATAGATGTCAAGAGGTTGGTTGCACCAAGGAAATAGGTACAAAAATGGTGTTGTGATGATCCCTACATAGGAGAACATAAGCTAAGAAAGAGAAGAGAGAAGAGAAAAATATGATGTAGAGTGTTGTTGATGAAGAAGATCCAACCCTTTCCAAAGGATCGTCTCTTCTAAACCTTTCTTCTCCAAAAGGAAAAATGTCTAAAATTTTGGCCTCAACTATTGCCTCCTTAATATCCTTGAAGCTGAAAGCCCCCACATAGAAAGGAAGTGGAGGCCATGGGGATTTATTTTCTCTAGCGAGTGTTGCTCTGGCTCCATGCATGAAGGTTTGGTATGCTACCTCTTGTAATGCCAACTTATCTAGGATGAATTTAGGGAGTAAATGAGGAGCTTTGATTGCTCCAAAAAATCTGATGTAAGTCCCTTTCTTGGTGATGTAACAGTCATTGACCTCATCAATAACTTGCATAGGCTTCTTGAACATGCATTTTGTTGGCACACAAAAAATAAACCGACACAGAGGAGCTATGAATTTCTTGAATATACGAGTATAGTTTATTATGTATCAATGCTCCCATAAGTTTTGGAAGTAAATTGGATGGGAGGCTCACTTGGTTTCCATTTCCAACCCATACCAAGGAAGTGGTTGACCATGTAGATGATGTCTAAAAGATACGATGACATAGAAAATGTTGGGTGTGTGCCTGGGGCCATGTGATCAGCCTTGGAGATGGTATGGCCCATAGAAGTTGATAATATAACACCCTAGTTCTATCTTCAACTAGTCACTGACAGAGTCCTCTCCTTCTGGTTTGGTGCATGCTAACCTTAGGGGGGTATCCCTTGGTTTCTTTCTTGTTGTCCGCTACCTGTAAATATGCAAAATGAAACAATATAACAACAAATAAAGAATATTATGGTTGTGTTTAGACAACCAAAGTTTTGAAATATGTTCTTTTAAAGGTTATAGTAGAATCCCTACAATAGTTAACTCAAAATTAAAAATTAATGCATGTAGAATGTGATATCAAGCAATAGATAACACCCAAGTGATATGCAAATAACTTCTAAACCATAAACAAATCACAATCTAAAACATTGGCAAACCAAAAAGGCTTAGTACAAGCACGTCAAGATTTTATTTCTGTAGATGTCAAGATGTTGGCTGCACCAAGGAAATAGGTACAAAAATTGTGTTGTGAGGATCTTTGCATAGCATAATGTAAGCAAAGAAAGAGAAGACATAAGAGAAAAATATGATGTAGAGTGTCGTTGATGAAGAAGATCCAACCCTTTCCAAAGGATTGTGTCTTTTAAACCTTTCTTCTCCAAAATGAAAAGTGTCTAAAATTTTGGCCTCAACTATTACTTCCTTAATATCCTTGAAGCTATAATCCCCCACACAGAAAGGCAGTGGAGGCCATGGGGATTTCTTGTCTCTAGCGAGTGCTGCTCTGACTCCATGCATAAAGGTTTGGTATGCTACCTCTTGTAATGCCAACTTATCTAGGATGAATTTAGGGAGTAAATGAGGAGCTTTGATTGCTCCAAAAAAATTGACATAAGTCTCTTTCTTGGTGATGTACCAGTCATTGACCTCACCAGTAGATTGCATAGGCTTCTCGGACATGCATTTTGCTGACACACAAAAAATCAATCGGTATAGAGGAGCTATGAATTTCTTGAATATATGTGTATAGTGTATTATGTATTGGTTCTCCCATAAGTTTTGGAAGTAAATATGGATGGGAGGCTCACTTGGTTGCCATTGCCAACCCATCCCAAGGAAGTGGTTGACCATGTAGATGATGTCTAAAAGATATGATGACATGGAAAATGTTGGGTGTGTGCATGGGGCTATGTGCTTGGCCTTGGAGATGATATGGCCCATAGAAGTTGATAATATAACACCCTAGTTGATAATATAACACCCCATCTTGATATCATTGTAATTTAGAGGAAATTGTAGCAGCCACTCATCATCGAGATCTACCTAAGCAAGTGGAAATTTATAACAAACCTCTAAGGATGAAATTTGGAAATAAGCAACTTCTTTGTTGTTGGTCTATTTGATTAGTCAATGGTGGATGTATGCCTGACTAATGAACTAGGAGATGACTTATGCACAAGGGAAGACAACCGGTCTTGAAACCACTCTATGATCTGTGATTGTTTGATGGATTGGTAGACACCAACATTGGGGTTGACCAATGTTGGTGTCACCAGGGAGAATTGGTATCTCTGGTAATATTTGTTTTGTACACATGATAGAGGTCTCCCCATTTATAAATTGTTCCTACATCCATACAATATTTTGTATCTCCTTAAATTGGCTCTAGGATGCCAAAATATGTTTAATGTTCTGTATCTTCTTCCTGATCAAGGATTAGCTCAATCACCTATTCCTTTAACTTGATCGATTGGAGGCCATGTATAAATCCTATAGCTTATCCATTTCGACAACATACGAAATTAGTGTTGTTAGATAGAAAAATAGAATTGAATTTCCCGTGTATGGAATATTCTTCTAAAATAGAAACTTAAGGTGTTGGCATGTTTCTTATCTTCAGTGCCAGGTGTTTCAAGAGAAATATTTATTAGTGTGATATCTATTTCAATTTCCTCCTCTAAATATATGGTGGCTCAAAAGGATAAGGTAATGGGTTACTATGTGTTTTCATACATAGGCAAATTTTGTATTTCCCATATTTTACTGCCCAGAGAATATTGCATCAAAGAGTCACTTTGGTTTTAGTTGAGTAGGAAAGGAAAAGATCATCCCTGGTTGGATATAGGTCATCGTTTGGGTTGATTGGATGAGGGGATGAATTTCCAGTCGACGTGCAAGGAAAGAGCACGACTTGAATCGTTAAAACCCTATCTTTGATTCATGTCAACATGCATTGAGAACAAGGGCCATACTGTTAGTTATGCATCCATGGTGACAATTGTATGTAGTGATGGTGCCCTTGGGTATATATTTTATGGAAAAGGTATTGAATATGATTCATATGTGTTTAATTGGGGACTAAGGGCATAAGGATCCAAAATAAAGAGTATATTCGATAGTGGGGAGGTCACTCCATCACTCTTACTGGAACCATGGGGGGGTGTCTGTGTGATCATTTGATTGGTCATATGGATAGTAACATAGGGTAAACTGGATGAAAAAAATAATGTGGTGTTTTCCCTTGGGCATGCTTTGGTTTCATTTGTAATTGAGAGTGTCTAGAGGATTTTTTAGTCGCTAGAAAGAATGAGGTTCTAATAATTCCCTAGTTTTATCCTTTAATGGGTTGAAAGGCTAGGTGGCAAGGAAAATTGAGCAAAAGGGTTCTTTGATAGCCAATATGTGAATTGAAGACAAAAGAATCCAATTTTATACAATATTGGGTATGATTCTTATCTCATAAGCAAAAAATGGCAACTTGAGGGAGTATGGTACAATTTTCATGGATCGTGGTGGCCTTGAGAATATTTGGGAAATCCATTGGTGTAAATGTGCTCGAGGAGATATGGAATGAAAAATGAAATGGTCCAATGTAATTTTATAAAATAATTTGACCTTTTTTTACCTAAGGGTTAAAATGACCTTTGTTGTGCACTGGGAAATTTTGTTCTGATGTTATACGGGATTATTGACACATTTTTTTCGAAAAGTTGATGAGTTTGCGATGTGTCACGCCTTGGGAAAGTTTCCCTTCGTGCAACAAATGATTCTCATTACATTGTTGGAAGTTTCTCTTTTGTGCGATAAAGGAAGTTGTCATGGAAATTCAAATTTTGATGCTTTGCGGTGTATCACAATACAAATTGTTTTGAGATGCATTGTATCACATGGACATAAAAATTCTAGAGACATGATATGTTACGATGAAAATTACTTTTGATGTGACGTCTCATGATTCATCAACTTTTCAATGCTACGATGCTTTGTGCCAATAGAAATATTTGAAGGCCACAATACGCCGTAAAAGATGAAAAGTTACTAAGTTGCGAAACGATAATTTTTTTTGAAATTCACTAAGTCTTTCCATATCATAGGAAAGTAATTTTTCCTTCTATGCAATTTATCACACCAAAAAAAAATTTCATGTATTGTATTGTACCAAGAAAATTTTTCAAGACTTAACATTTGCACCTTATACCCAAACATATATAACCCATGTACATAACCTACACATGTAATCCACATAGTTAACCCATGCAATTAACCCATCCATATAAGAACCACATATAAGTGACACACTCATGAACATAATAGATGCACCTATTAACACATCTAACATCCCTTAGAAATAATTTTCAGATGTGGTTGAAGGCAGAGAGGGAAGATCTCATGAAAATGTATTGGAGAAATTAGTTGATTATTCAAGTGGTTCCATTATTGTGGTGGATCCCTTCCTATCACTGTATCAATGTGGATTATCCTTAGAAATAGAAATATATATTTTCCAAGCATTTGTAATTCATAGTCTCATTGGATGGCATATTGCTCCCAACCTAAGAGTTTCTAAAATCATGATTCGAGATAAGGGACCCATTATATAGAACATCCATGCACATAAGAAACACACCTAACATGAGTGATGAGCCTATCCACACATTTAACCCTTTCACCTAATCCTCATATGCAATCCACGTAGCTAAATCTTGTATATAAGAAACATAAATAATTGATTCGCTCATGCATATAAGTGCCTATCCACACATCCATGCACATAAGAAACACACCTAACATAAGCAATGCATTTGACATGTATTGTGCTTATCCTTGCTGATATGAAAATCCTTAGATACCATTTATTCCCTTAAAATATACATATAGCATCTAACTTGATTCAAAATTAATTCCTGATCTTATTGAGATGATTTGCAGAAAAGTGATGTTGTGCTCTTTATCCAAAAACTCATAAACCGATGATCAATTTGAAGATTATTGGGATGACACAATAGAAAATAAAAGAACTCAAATTACATACATTGATGACATAATTCACTTCATCTTCAAGTCCTCTTAGATAGTAAGATTGTTATTCACCATCTCAAAATGTCAAATTACATTGCAACATGGGATTACAAAAGCCTATTTAATGGACTCTTGTTACACATTATTTTGGTCACCCCAGTGATCCATTAACAAACATGTGTTGATGTTCCCAAAAAAGAATATTTTACCATGAGGGAAGTGACTTACTTTCTCTTCTTGAAAACCTTATGAAGAAAGGTTGTCCCATGCTGCACTATATGCAGGGTGTGACGATGCTTGATCGTTGCCCCCTGCCCTGAAGCTGGTCTGCGATGTCTCTGTAGTCTGCTCTACAACTAGGGTGCGATGATGTCAAAAGACTAAGAAAAGGTCAAGTTTCACGAAAGTTCTAGAAGGGGATCTTCTAGAAGATGAGGTGGCATCCAAATGGTTTGGATCTTACTCGATTCTCTGATTTGGTGGGATCATCCTAATCTCTTCAACCATCTCTTTTTCCCCTATATAAAGAGGGATCTCTCATGGAAAAGGTTAAGCACATAAGGTCGATTCAAGGCTAAGAATTGGATGAGGAATTCTACTTCATTTCATACTTGAGGGCTTTATTTCAGTTCATCAAGTCATTGTGGATCTTCTTCATTCAAGGTTGGAGCAAGTGTGTGTTGGAGCAAAGAGTCACCAAGAGGGGACCTTGCGACATCAAGGCTTTCGTTGTAATATCCACTTTCATTTCAATATAATGCAGTGATATGTTTCTTTCCCATAAAACTTGCTTTGTTTTATTGTATGATTCCTTGATCACGTACATAGGTTCCTGTTGAGTTTGTGTTCCCTTGCAAATTCAATATCACAGAAGCACCGGAGTAGAGCTAGGATGACGATGGCAGGAGAGAGCGATATTTGAATGGTACGTTGCATATCTCTTGTTAAATAGTAAACTCAATGGTTAGAGCTTAGGGAAAGCGTCATATCCTGTTCTATTTTGTTCTAGATCTAGGTGGATCTAGGGAGATCTGTTTATGTCTGCATTTACCGATAAGTCCCATAACAAAATTGACGACCATACTGGGGATACAACCTCCTTTTGATTTTTTGCTTCCCATTTTCCTTTAGCCTTCCTTTCTCTGATAAATTTCATTCTCTGAGTCTATGGGTAATCCATTTAGACTCACTGGGTCTAGAAGTTCCATTATATTTTTTGTCTTTCTCCCAATTTTTCTTCATTTACAGAGATCGTCGCACTGTGTCTCATTGACAATCTGCGACGAACCCTAAACGTTCCACTATGTTTGACCAATCCAGTGGGATGACATTGCACTATGCTCTGCTAGCAGCCTGTAACGACCCTTGTTCGTCGCACTGTGTCCCATACCCAGCCTGCAACGACTCTTGTAGATTTTGTTGGAGTGAATCAATCTTTCTTTTTCCCTCCCAGTTTTGCTTTGGTTGCCTGGAGTGAACTTCTAATGTCCATGTTTGATTGATCTATGAGTTTAAAGCTTGCTCTTGATTGATTTTTAGTGATTGGAAGTCTTTCTTTTCATTTTGCAAGTTTTTGCCTATGATCATTGTCATAAGGATATAATCTTGGATCTTGATCTGGGTTATTGTTTGACAAAGGGTTTTTGGTTTGTATGAAGTTTTGGATTCATTTTATTTTCAGATTGTTTGTTGATTAGGAAACACTTTTTTCTTGCATATGACAAAAAAAATTCTTGTGTTTTTTATTTTGTCTATATTACGAGTTTGATTTGGGAATTGTGTTGAGAGTGTCTTGATTTTCTTGGATTACATCTTCCTTTCGTCATTACATCTCTGATTTTGTTTCGAAAAGGAAGAATTGAATTCATTTATTCTTTTAGTAATCTCTCATAAGAAAATTTTTGCATTCGAAATATTTGTAAAGAGAAGAATTCGAAAATTTTGTAGTTTGTAGTTATTTGGAATTGTGTTCATTCGAAATTAAAGAATTGCCATTCGTAGCTTCTTGTACTTCAAAAGAATACCTTCTCCCTACTGTAACTAGAGTTCATTGAATTGAAAAATTGCACAATTGCACATTCATCTCTTCTTGCATTTTATTGGGTCAAGCTCACAACTTCAACAGTTTCATCTTCATCTCCCTTTTGAGTGAACAATAGCCTCTAAAACACAGTGTAAATTTAAAATTTATTAGTAATTTTTATTTTCTAGGGACCTTTTTCACCAACATTAGCTAGGATAATGCTTTGGAATAAGTTGTAAGGCACACTCTCCAAAGCATCAAAACACACAATAGTATCTTGTGATAGGGAGAGTTCAAATCCAATTGCTACATTTTGTCCTGCGAAGACCTTCTCACATAAGGGTCAAACCTGAGGTCACATTAAGACTAGCATAGTTACTCACCCTGCTTTGTTGGTCTTGGTGTAGAGATTGCGCATATTATTGGGGGTCACTTGAAGGTATACCCACAATTATGAGTGGAATCCTTTCGAGTTGATTTCGGGCTAGATACCCTACCTTTGTGCGTAGATCGGATTGTCGAATGTTTCCCCAGGCATCACTGTTGTAGTTGGTAACCTTAGTAGCCTATCTCTTTAGGGTCTTTACACAAGGTTACTGTGGAGGGGCAAGTCTTCACGGTACCTAGAATCGACATTGGCCAAACTCACTCGGGCTCCTTGGAGGGTATACCCACGATTATGTGTAGGAGTTTGCACCAAGGTGTAAGTCTGTTAAGCAGGTCATCAACGTAACTTTTCCACCCACTTTATCCCAGCCCCTTATTTTCTTGACTTCACGATGTTGGATTTCATCACCAACTAGTGACTTCAAAATAAGAAGGTTTGTTTGCTTGGTTTGATTTCTAGATTTTATTAGTGAGGTTTGTTTGTTTCCTTAGTTGGCCATATATTTTTTTCGTTCTTTACTTGGTTCAACCAACATCGGCCTTCGCCGTTCATGTAGGATGCAAGGGCTACCCCCAGAATATATGGAAGGTTACCAACCTTTGCTTCCTAACTCACTAGAAGGCTCTCCTGAGGGAGTATTCAATAACAAAGTAGCTTCTGAAGTTGGAAGCACACACTCTTTGGTAGGATTTTGAATTGTTTCGGATTCCTTAGAGGCCTTCCGACTCCCCCCAAATCTGTTATTGAATATTAGAAAAGACGCACACTTGCTCCGGATGAATTCATTAGGATAAATTGTTGTTTTTGAAAATACTGGAGTACCTACTAGACCTAACATTGGGTCTGGACTAGAGGATCCACTTTTTCATAGTGAATCATTTAGGACCTTGGCTCACACTGTCGAAACTTCTAATCATAGTTTCGTCCCTTTAATAGTACGTGATATTTACGATAACCTAGGAGCTAGTCATGATCAACCTATGGCATCGCAAATTCCTGAGACGTCTGTTACCTATACAGTACCTTTAGACCATTTTACTGGTACTACCAGTAGTGTCACCACCATTTCAGACCAGTCATTGTTCGGTTCTCACTCGATCCTTCCTCTCTAGATGGCCCATTCTATTTTGGTCCCACGAGCTACCACGGTTTCTACCGGAAATGTGGTTGTCACCCAAACTCCAATTGGAACACCACTTCCATCTAGACCAAATCCATCACTTCCCCCTAGGTATAGAGCTTTGAATACTTTCATTCCTATCCCTACCTAGGTCCCATCTAGAGGTTCTGGACTTTTTGTTCCCCCTAGGTACAACGCTGCGAGTTAGTTTGTTCCTACACCTACTCAAATACTCTCCGAAGGGCCTTGTGTTCCTCCTCCACCTTTGCTAGGAGGATCTCATCATCCTGGCCCTAGTGGCTCTAATCCAGTTGGAGACACCAATCTTTCTATCACTTTTGGTTTCCAGATTCCTATTGGAGATCAACCTCAAGCTAGGGGGAAACCTCAATTTAGGGGACAACCTTAGATTGGAGCACAACCTCAACTTAGGGGGCAACCTCAGGTTGGAGTCCATAACCCGGTTTATGGAAAAAACGTACCTGTGTTACAATCTCAACCTTGGAACCTTCCTTTCCAGGGAAATCTACAGCCTTCTGGGGGGCAACATCCTCAAGTCAATTCTTGTGTACCCCCTAACCTCGGTCAACTGTATCCAGGTTCTTTGAATCCCACTTGGGGTCAAAAATTTCAATCTAATGTTCCTTTCCAAGGGAACATCCCTAATCAACCCAACCCTGTGGGCTATATGCCTCAAAATACTCCACAACTAAATCTGTCAGGACTATCTAATTATTTGCAGACTACTTATGGTCCTATTGGTATACCTACAAGGCTCCCCCCTCAAAACTACCAGTTTCCTCAAGTGAACCGACAATTGCCTTTTCTAGCCACTTTGGATTTACCTGATTTGTCTAGGATTTTGAATGATCCTATCTTACAATCTCCTTATTGGTCAGTCATACCAGCCAAGTTACTGTTTGACATTCCTAAATTTGACGGTTGAGCAAGAGAAGATCTGAATAATCATGTTATGACTTTTCATCTGTGGTGTTCATCCAAATCCTTGATGGATGACTTCATCAGACTACGACTTTTCCAATGAACTCTCACGGGTTCGGAAACAAAATGGTACATCAAGTTACCATGAGAATTCTTCAATGACATTAACACCCTAGCCATGGCCTTTTTGACACATTACCAGTTACCGATTCGATACGAGACATGAACCGAAATTTTGAGTTCTTTCAAACAATCCTCATCCACTCACATTTCTGATCACATCCATGAGTGGAGGAGATGAAGACGTTTAATCAAATTTCCTCTTCCTGATAAACTATTGGCTGAGTGGTTTACCAAATCACTCATTGGACCCATCGCTCGTGATGTCACCATGAGTGGTGTTGTCACTGAAGAGCAGGAGATTAGTCATGCTCAATATCTAGATCTCATTTATTCGCAAACGGGAACACTTTATGATTTGATCCATGATGCTCCTCGTCCTTCCACCAACCCTACCCTGACACCCCCAACAGCTTCTCATGTTGATGATGGTGTGATTGGCACATTTCATGCTGAGACTCAGTTTGCACACGCCGGTCACGCCAATCCCAAATCTAATAATTCTAATATACAAAATACTCATGCTCCTACTCCTTCCACTGGTAAGACTACTGAGGTTAATTCTGTTCAATCCAGACCTGGCGGGAAAAACCAAAATAAAAAGAAGGGAAAGGGTAAGAACAAGGAGGACAAGAATAATAATCCACAATCTGATAAAACCAAAACACAAACCGCTGATGAGAAAGATAAACGTAAACCTTGTTACCCTTGCCTTATTTGTGGTGAAGATCATTACATGAAAGATTGTCCATGATGTGTTGAGGTCACTAAGTTCCTCCAAGGGACCAGAAAGCCTTCTAGACCTGTCATTTTGTCACAACCTTTTCCTTCTCAGTAGTAAGCCCAATTGGTCATTCATGACCAACCCTCTCCTTCTACTTCCTCTTATGTTCTTATGTGTATTGGTGACTCTAAAAAGAATGAAGTTGCAGTCACAACTCAAGCCAAAGATTACTCTCTGTCCAAAGAGAAAGTTGATGATATCCCACCCTCGTTGGTTCAACCTCCTCCCCCAACTTCACCTCCAAACGATCCTCTTCATCTCGAAAGACTAGGTCTTGATACAGTTATTCGCCCTCCTCCCAAGGGTGTTGTTTGAAAGTCTGCGTTCAATCCTTGCGCACGTGCTGCACAAAACTACAACATTGTAGAAGACCTTGCGTATGCACCCTCCGCGATGTCATCTCTCGAAGTCCTTCAAAGTTTTCCCACTCAACGAAAGGCACTGTTAAAGGCCATTGGTGGAATTGACCCTACATATACTAATTTAATAATATTTGACTTGGAAGATCACATTCCAAGGGTTCCTCCTCAGTTAGCGTTTCAAATCCAAGTTGTTGTTGAAAACAAGAATATCTGTAGAATTGTTATTGATGAAGGAGCCTCGACTTGCGTCATGTCTGTTACTTGTTGGAAAGCTATTGGCTCTCATGCCCTCACCGAATCACACAATACACTTAAGGCATTCAATGGTACAGGTTTTAAACCTTACAGTGTTCTTCCCTCGTTGTCTATTACGTTAGAAGGTAAATCAGTCAATGTAGAAGTTGAGGTCTTCGATGCACCTCTTGTTAAGCCCTAATATTGGCTCATTACCCCTTAATTGGGGCATATTATATTAGTAATGTTATTTTATTTATGTCGGCTTTAGGCCATTAGTTGTAATTATACCTCCTAGTCTCCTATATATACCAAGGAGACATTTTCAT
>ML824419.1:93935-122709 GCA_009831015.1 Picea engelmannii | reverse complement strand
AGTCTCCTATATATACCAAGGAGACATTTTCATTTTGAATCATCTTGTACTTGAACATTTAAGTGGGGTAAAAGGAGGTTGCCCCCTCGAAGAGGCTTATTATCTGAAATTATCTCTTTTTCAAGGCGTTGAGTACTTGTTCTGAGGTTTTTCTATGCTATATTGATATTTGGTTCTTAACACCTCTTGATTATAATCTTTTGCTTGGCCATAGCTGGATTGATTCCATGTGCGCAGTTGTGTCTACCCTTTTCCGTGTGATATGTTTCCCGCACCAAGGAAAGGTCGTTACTGTTGACCAACTGACCTTCTTTAATTCCGATTCTCGTACTAGCAACATTCCTTTTATCTCAAAGACACCTCCCAGTTACGAGAATGTCGGCATGGGTCTTTTGAAAGATTCAACTTTAATGGGTACATTTCCAATCCCACCACCTGATATTCCTTCTCGTTTTGTCGCTTCGATTAATATGATCTCCACTTCTGTTCGTGAAAACCCCAAGTCATATGACCCATAGTTAGTACTTATAGCGACAAGATGCCTTTAAGTCAGATCGAATATGCTTATCACGCTATTCAATCGGCAACCCCCACTCCTCTTTCTCTCTGTGATATATCTCCGGATCCGTTTCACGTGATTTTTCCTATGGATGAGATGATCATGTCAATCATGTCTATGGAAGATACTCCATGGGACAATGGACATCATCGTTCTATCCTCTTCCTAGAATGTGCCACTATAGAGAGCTACCAATGGATTTCAACTCCGTCGACCATTGTTGTTATTGCTTTAGTTCCTGAGTCAACACACGATGTCTTGTACGAAGGGAACTTGAGTAACATTTCACCTACCGTCCCTCTCGACATATCAATTAAACCCATAGTCGTGGAGAATGTTCATATCGAGGCCTCATGTTCTACTAATGAGGTCCACACTTATAAAGCCCTTTTCCAAGAATTTTGTGACGTTTTCACCTGGAGTTACGAAGAAATGTCAGGTATTGATCCTGATATCGTTGTGCACGAGATTAAGACATACCCATACACTAAATCCATTTGGAAGAGACTTCGCCCAATACACCCATGCAATGTTACTTCTATCAAGCTTGAGGTTAAAAAACCTCTTAAAGCTGGCTTTGTCTATCCTGTGGCTTTGACTGATTGGGTATCCAATCTTGATCCGGTAAATAAAAAACAAGGAATCATCTGTGTTTGTGTAGATTATAGGGACATAAATAAGGCTTTTCCTAAGGACAATTACCTGACCCCTTTCGTCGACTAGATCGTTGACGACTGTGCCGACAGTGAAATCTTCTCTTTAATGGATGGTTTCTCCGGCTACAATCAAATTAATATTTTACCCATATACCAACACAAGGCTGCTTTTATTTTCCCTTGGGGAACCTTCGCTTACCGGAAACTACCCTTCGGTCTCAAGAACATTGGCACGACCTTTCAATGTGCTATGTCTTATTCTTTCCACAATATTAAGCACATTGTACAACTCTATCTAGATGATCTACCGATGCATTCCATGCATTGTCAAGATCACCCGACACTTTTAAGGGCCATTTTTGTACGTTGTCGTTATTACCGCATACGTTTGAACCCACACAAATGTGTTTTTTGTGTAGAGTCTGGCCGACTTCTTGGTTTTATCATGTCGATACAAGGGATTCGAGTATACCCTTTGAAGATTGAGGCTATTTACAATCTACCTCCTCCTTCCACACTACGCCAACTCCAAAGTTTGCAAGGGAAGGCAAACTTTTTACGTCGATTCATCCCCAATTACGATGAATTAACGAAAGGATTCACCTGACTACTCAAGAAAGGTTACGAGTTTGTATGGGATGATACTACAAACAAAGCCTTCGAAGCTTTAAAACTTGCTTTAACCCATACACCATTACTATTTCCCCCTGACTATAGGCGAGATTACTTCCTCTACTTAGCTTCTTCAAACTCTACCATTGCTATGGTTTTAGTCCAAGAGAATGATTCGCATGACAAACTTGTGATATACTATTTGATTCGTAGTCTCATGACTACCAAAACCAAATACCTACATGTGGAGAAACTGGCCTTGGCAGCTGTTCAAGATGTCCAACGTTTTCGTCACTACATATTATTACGCAGAACCACCATTATTTCTTATTTCAACCCCATGCAACATGTCCTTAATTGACAATTGCTTGGGGGCAAGTACTCCAAATGGATATTGATTCTCCAAGAGTTTGACTTGGAATTTGAACCCACCAAGTCAAAGAAATCTTTGGTTTTCGCTGAATTGATATGTGACCTTCCCTCCACTAAGATAGAAAATGTGGCAGAGGATTCCTTGCCTAACGAATCCCTTTTTCTGATCAGTTCTGATGACATATGGTACAGAGATATCATTATCTATTTCCAGACTCAAACTTCCTGATCTATCTAGTATAGATTGCCGTCGCATACGGTATCAAGCCCGTCAGTACATCATCCTCGATGGTACCCTTTACCGTCGTGGTATTGATTCTATTTTTCGATGATGTCTCACCTATGATGAGGCTGAGAAAGCTTTGAATTACTGTCACTCTGGAGCATGTGGCGGTCATATGTCTGGGTATGTCATTGCCCAAAAGATCTTACAAGTGGGTTATTTATGGCCTTCTTTGTTTAAGGACTGCATTACCACTATCCAGAAATGCCATGCTTTCCAAACTTATAATAACAAGATAAGATCTCATCCTTCTCCCTTATATCCTGTAGTTTTCGTTGGTCCATTCTCCAAATGGGGCATTGACTTCATGACATGTAACCCTCACTCGGTCGGGGGGCATGGATACATCATTGTAGTTGTGGATTATTTGACTAAATGGGTCGAGGCGATGCTTACATTTGATAACACTGGAAAAACTGCAGCATTATTCATATTCAATCATATCATTACTCGGTTTGGTGTCCCTCAAGCTATCGTTACTGATCACGGTAGTCATTTTCAAAATTTTATGATGTCCAAACTTACTGAAAAGTTGGGTCTTCGTCATGAAAATTCAACCCCCTATTACCCATAGGCCAATGGTCAGGTTGAAGCAATAAACAAATTTGTCATTACTATGCTTCGACGAATGATAGGAATTCATAAGACAAATTGGCACACAATGTTGATCTCATCATTATGGGCCTATCAAACATCCGTCAAGTCTTCCACAAGATTCACACCTTTCCAGTTAGTTTATGGTATCGAAGTTATCTTTCCGATTGAATGTGAAATATCGTGTTTGAAACTGGTCGTTGAACTTCTCCCCAACACCTCTACCAAAGAGGAGCATTTTTCATATCTAATGCAACTAGACGAAACCCGTCGCAATGCCGCCTTAGTCATTGAAACCCAGAAGAAACGTGTTAAAGCCCAATATGACAAACATGTCAAGGCACGTGTTTTTTCTGAAGGTGATATAGTTCTTCTTTACGAGCAAGATCATGATTCACTAGGGGCCAGTAAATTCGAGGACATGTGGCAAGGTCCTTACATTGTCAAACATGTGTTGGAGAAGGGAGCCTATGAGCTAGTTGATTATGATGGAATCCCTTTGAGTGAACCCAAAAATGGGATTTACTTAAAGAAATACTATGCTTAAGTCTTTCTGCATGTCGTGCCATGAGGTCGACCCAACTCTTCATTCTTGGATCTTGTGGGGCAGGTATACCCCACTCTCCCTGTAAGCGCAATATTGGGACCCTCTCCAGGAAGAAGGACACCAAAATTGATCCTTATCCAAACTGTTTTAGGTCACCACTCTTGCACTTGGTCAATTGATTTTTCATACTCTTGAGCACCCCTTCACACCAGTTGAAAACTCGGGGCTCCATACGTTCCAACACATACTGGGAATAGCTCTGACGAGCCATATGGGGAGTTGCACTCCCTTCCATTCCTGTGATGGTGTAGAGGATAGTCCATAGAGGCAAGTCTTAGACATCTCTTATAGCGACTTTACCGCTATGCTTTTGCATACATGGCACACAATGCTCGTTGATATAGTGGTTCATGGGTGCACCTCCACCTCTGCTGCCTATAAGTGAGACTCGAGACCCGCGACGAGATAGCCCAGTCAAGAAGTAGATATCCTCAATATCTATTGTAAGAATGTGAGTCCCCACATGGAATTCCTATTCATTCACATCCCACATGTGAACTAGGTATTCTAGTAACCTCAACTGGGCCCTCATACCCTAGATCTTAAATAATTTTAACAATCCACACTGAGAGAGGGAATTTACCATTCCCGGGTCATTCACAACAAAGTAGTCTTCCTCCTCGTTCTGTCTCTCACGCCATTCCAACATTTTTATCGTGGAAAACCTGCAATGGAACATTAAAGAGGGATGAGCATGATTATTTTCTTCCTTGGAAATTTTTTATTAGCAAATCTATCTTATAAACTTTTTGAGCTACACACATCGCAGACTAGGGAATATACATAGTGAAAAGTCATCGCAGGACAACTTTAAGTCCGCCTGCGACGACCCTAGATCGTCATAGGGGCCAATATAGGGCACCTGCGACAACCTCCGTGCATAGGTACCCTCAAAAAATTGACTCAAAAACCTATTTCTAACCAATGAAAAATGAATTTTGATCCATGGAAAGTTGAAATAGATGAAAATTACCTGTTCTGCGGAGACCATTCGTTGAATGATCAACCATGCCTTCCACAATCTGCAGTGGAAAATCGAGGTAAATGGGGGGTTTTGGAGCAAACTTTGGGTGAAATAACAAATGGAATAGTGAAATGAAGTTTGACCCATTTTTATTAGTTTTTTCAATTTTTTCATTTATATTTTATATTATTTGCCTAAACCCTAAAGTCCTAACGACTTTGTAAGTATTTGATTTTTGCAGGTGAAGAGTCTAGGAGTGAGCTCTTGAAACAAGGATTTATTTTTTGTTTGTTTTTGATATATTTGTACACATGTACATATTCTTTTAGGGGTTTTCAAGAAAAACTCCGAGCAAGTCTTGATTCTTTCTCATGCTCGTGAAACCATGAGAATTTAATCGAGTAGTTTTTTGTCATTTTTTCGAACTCGTAATGGTAACACAAAAAACGAAACCCATGGAGTATCTATTAATATCTTTTCACGCTTCGTAAAAACGAAAATATTTCCGAGGGATCTTGTTCTTTTCACGCTCGTAAAAGTATTTGAAGAAAACATTTGATGAGTGGTAGGTTATCACTTTTTCGGTCTCATCGGATTAAGTTATGAAAAAGGAACTGATGGAGTTCTCTTTAAGTGTTTTTCAGACTCTCTAAACATGAAAAAACCTCGAGTTTTCTCTCTTTGGACTCGTTAAACAAACATCAAAAGACCCATATGGGATCGAACCACTCCTTCTTAGGGTTCGTTAAACATACTCCGAGGGACTCATCCGAAGGCTGAGCTTACATCAATAAGCATATGTTATCCTCCTCAAGCTTGCGTAAAAATAAAGAGGTACTCGTCGGAAATGGTGGGGGAAAATTGGGAAAGGAATGTGTCTCTATATTTGTGTTTGTGGCAGTTATAGTTGCTCTTGAACATGACACCCCCCTCATCACTGTGTCTGGGTTGGGAAATCCATTTGTCTCTCATTCGACCATCCACATGTCCATATGTTGGATCCTCCTTGAGTCAATGTTTCCAATACTATTGTCATGTCATTCATATGTTCAAGAGAAGTCCAACCTGAATAATCCTTCTATCGAGTCAACCATCTGCAGTTATAAATTTTGTACCATGTTGGCCTTCCCTGTGTCAGTTTCAAATCACCTCATACTCTTATCTACTTCAAATATGTTACTTATTTCATGTCGTTGATGGGGGATACATTAAGGCCCTCCTGTGACAAGTCTTTTCCTGTCGACTTCAACTCATTATCCAACAATAAGACTTAGAAATCATTTAGTACCTTAGAGCCTACATGCCTCAATGGCAGGTCTCTTCGCTTCCAACAGTGGGTTCACATCATTGACCTCTGATTGGGAGATTCCATCGAGTGTTCAACTTCAACTCATGTATTCACGTTCATTGGATTGTACTAGGGTACCTTGGGATTCATTGACATCAATGGAAATTTCCCTCACACTTGTTAACAGTTCTCATCATTGACTAGTAATCAAGTGGTTTCTACCATGTTCGACTTCAGCACCTGTAATCACATGGTTAGATTCATACTTAGGGATGTTGGAAATGAAGACCCTGGATCTCATCATTTCGATCCAGGTTGCGATGGAGTATTTATGATTTGTATTGACACATAGGTCCATAGTGTATTCTTGGTGGCTATGACGATTCATTGACATGGATCCATGGTGTATATTTAGTGGCCATGAATCACTTGACATTTTGTAAACTGAGTATGGGAATGCCTACCTTAGACAATGGTATATTATTATGCTGATGATTGACTGTTTGCAGGTTCCCGATTGGTGCACTCCTTGTTTTTGACACACACATTCTACAAAGTATTTCGGCTGTCACGAGTTACGGTCTCATACTTTGGGGGGCATTATGTTATGCATTATTTTGGTCACCCCAGTGATCCATTAACAAACATGTGTTCATGTTCCCAAAAAAGAATATTTTACCACAAGGGAAGAGACTAAATTTCTCTTCTTGAAAACCTTATAAAGAAAGGTCGTCGCAGGCTGCACTATATGCAGGGTGCAACGATGCTTGATCATCGCCCCCTACCCTAAAGCTGGCCTGTGATGTCTCCATAGTCTTCTCTACAACTAGGGTGCAACGATGTCAAAAGACTAAGAAAAGGTCAAGTTTCACGAAAGTTCTAGAAGGGGATCTTCTAGAAGATGAGATTGCGTCTGAATGGTTTGGATCTTACTCACTTCTATGATTTGGTGGGATCATCCTAATCTATTCAACCATCTCTCTTTCCCCTATATAAGGAGGGATCTCTCATGGAAAAGGTTAAGCACATAAGGCTGATTCAAGGCTAAGAATTGGATGAGGAATTCTACTTCATTTCATACTTGAGGGATTCATTTGAATTCATCAAGTCATTGTGGATCTTCTTCATTCAAGGTTGGAGCAAGTTTGTGTTGGAGAAAAGAGTCACCGAGAGGGGACCTTGCGACATCAAGGCTTTGGTTGTAATCTCCACTTTCATTTCAATATAATGCAGTGATATGTTTCTTTCCGATAAAACTTGCTTTGTTTTATTGTATGATTCCTTGATCACATACATAAGTTTTTGTTGAGTTTATTATATTGATTTCACTTTGGTTGGCTTGTGTTCCCTTGCAAATTCAATATCACAGGAGCAACGGAGTAGAGCTAGGATGACGATGGCAGGAGAGAGCGATATTTAAATGGTATGTTGCATATCTCTTGTTAAATAGTAAACTCAATGGTTAGAGCTTAGGGAAAGTGTCATATCTAGTTCTGTTTTGTTCTAGATCTAGGTGGATCTGTTTATGTTCGCATTTACCGATAAGTCTCATAACAACTCTCTTTAATTCCGCTACTCAAAACAAGAAAATGAGTTCACCATTAGAATCCTTGTGAAATTATGAGAAATTTGAGTATAAAGTCAACCAAAATCCAAACTGGCTCAATTACACCCTCTTTACATGCCAAAAGATGCACTATGACGCTCATTAATGACAATATGAACTAAGACTTTTACAAATGACCTCTGATCATAAAATAGACATCAAATTCATACTCGTGAAAAATCATGAAAAATGAGTATAAATTTGTCTAGGTGCAGTATATATACCTCATGGAACGCATATCAAAACACACCATGCTTGGCCTTTTCTTAGCATGAAAATCTATGCATCCATACAATACCTTCTCCTCGAGATCTATGTCATATTGGGATCCATGCCTCTCCTCGTTCTATGTGTAGACATGGGAAATCACACCCAATATATAGGCCGCGGGCCTTAACTCCCCATCTAAATTCATAGGCAAAATACTTAATGATTAGTTGGGGAATATCGTAATAAGGGATTTCGTTGGCATATTGATTAGGCCTTTAGAATATAACCCGAAGGTTTTGAGTTCAATCCACCACAAATCTACATGCATTGGTTTTGTTGTTATATATGGTTATAACCATATATTATATATGGTATGTTGTTACGATTTATTCGTTGGAAGTTAGAACTATATATAATATATATAGTATATGTTTTAAACACCCCCATGGACTATGTGTTGGTCATATGATATGTCAATAAAACCATAAACTATGGGTCGAGGGTTCAGGCCCTCGACCCTTTTTTCCACTGAATAATCCTTTGACCAAGCTTAAATATATTTTCCAAGCTATCTGGTTGAGAAACATGTGTGGGGCGTATTGGTAATGGAGGCTTTGGTAATGTTATGGGAGGTCGCGGGTTTGACCCCTGTCAACTCCCATATGTTTTGGTAAACAATAACCATTAACGGCCAATGGGAGGTTTCCATGTGGCAACCTCTTATTGGCTTATCCTTTCCACGTGTCAACAATTGATTAGCCCACTTGGATTGTACGGTTTCCTAGTCATCTACCGACCTGTCATGCCACATCACCTTCCTACCACGTGTTTCCTTGAGAGGTATCCATGTCACCTATACGATATGTGCCATGTGTCACCCTTGCAGTGGTGACATGTGTAACCCTTGACTTTTCCCTTTGAATTTTTGTTTGGTTTGGCCAAAATTTGACCAACCATATCATTTGCATACGAACTTCGTTTGAAGTGATTTTTGTGCCGTTGGAAAGATATCGCCAAGCTCTACACATTGATGGAATTTTCGAGAGCATTTGAGATGGTCAAATTTTGATCTTTGATGGATCCTCCTGTACCTTCTGTGAACGTTCTGGATCCTCCTGGATCACTTGCACATAATCCCCACTCCCAACCCTCACATATAACCCACATAATTAACCCATGCATATAAGAAATGCACTTATGTGCATAGGAATTGCACCTAACAAATGGGAATTCATCCTTGTTTAGGTAAATATCCTTGATGAAGCCTACAAGAAATCCATGGACATTGAGGTAAAACATAGCAAAAAACCTATAACAATGCTAGCACTTCGAGGTGAGAGGTTGATAAGGAGCAAAAGAAACAAGGTAAGAAGAAGTTTACAAATGCCACGCGATCGAAGAATCTGAAATGCAAGAACTTCCAAAATAATGGTCATGACAAAGACCATTGTTGGGAACTACACCCTAAACATATTCTCAATATTAAAGCTAGTAAAAGGTTCCTCAAAAGTTAATCCATGAAGGTAGTAAGTTGATAAATTGAAGGAAACTTTGATGCCAATTAGAAAGTCCCCTTAATAGTTATTTTGAGGCCTAAAAATGCCGTCAAAGGTAAGCTTTTTATATCCCCATATTTTGAAGAAAAGAAATGTGCATGTGTGGTTTGCAAAAGGAATTGTTGATAACCAAGAAGACTGTTAAGGAAACCATCTTGGACACAACCAAAATAACTTAATATATATGTCCTTAATTCAATAGTTGGTATTGAAGACTGCAACACATACATGATCGTATCCTAATTGGGATGTTTGCAGAAAGATTTTGAGCTTCAAGTCATCTACTAATGAAATTTCAAATAATTTTAATTTAGTTTATTGATGAGTTGAAATGCATGTAAATTGTCTTTGGTAATCCACACCTTTGTGATAGATATGCTACCTTATTTTGAATAGACAAGAAATGGAGGTTGATTACGAAAGGTAAGCCTTACATCATTAACAATAATAAAGGCAAGAAAACCATTTAGTTGATTTCAACCAACTAAGCTAAGAGATTAATTAACATCAATACAAAAATTCATGATGTTGATTGTAGGATCCTAGTAGGATAAATCAATGAACACAAAAGGTCAAAATGTTGAAGTAACATCCAAACAAATTCATGCTGAAATGAAACAACTATTAGGAAAGTATGTTGTTCTTTGTATAGAGTTAAAGGTGTTTCCACCCAAGAGGCTAGTAGAGTAGGACATGTTATCACACAATCTTTCATCACATTTCAAATCCTTCACAAGGAACAAAAGAGTGGAACATTAGAAATGTTACCACTATCACCTAGGCAACAACTTCCCTCATTTTAGTGAAGGATAAATCCAACAGAAGAGAGGCTTCCCTAATATCTTCAAGGATTCCTAAGGAAAGACACAATCAAGTCCAAGGTCTCCTATGTAGCTACTCAATTCACCACTAATTTATTATGATATACAAGTCAAAAAATAGTGGATACTTCAAGGTAAATTCCATATTTGAGTTTGATGTGCTTTAAGGCTATTCAAGGGGTTTGTCAAGTTATTATCCAATGCAAAATGATCATCAAACGCTACAAATCTGAAAATTACTTATGGTTGTTATAAATCTTGTATAAAAGATAAGTAAATTGAAACATAAGACAATTTATAACAACTATACAATTTAGCCCCTTAAACATATTATAAATAAGTAAAAGTTAGGGCTAAAACAATGGATAAAACTAGGGTTTAATTAACTTATTAATTCTGAAAATTTAAGAGCATATACCAGCCAATAAAACCAAGACGTCTAGCCCTAAAATTACTGTAATACAAACCATGTATGGTGATTTTCCAAGAGAGAGGAGTTTAGGTCAAAAACATCCATGAAAACCCTAAAATTTTAGGTCAAAAATATGCAAGAAAACCCTAGACGTCTAGAATTTTGATGGCTGAAAATTAAATGTTAGCTAAACAAACCCTACATTTACCCTAAAAAAATATACAAATTTAAGTTTAGAATTTTAGATTGACTAGATGAGAGAAGATAAGTGCCTACTAATTTTTTGGGGGCATATGGGGTCAACTAAGTACTCCCTTGAGAGGATGTAAGTAGATATAGGGTGATATCTAGGGTTGTCCACTACAAACCCTAGCGAATCCACTTAGTTCCTTACAAACTTCAAGATGGTTCAAGGGAAGATACTCCACTAATAATATTCCAAGGGTTTTGAAGAAGGGACTTGTTCAAGAAAGAAACCAACAGAGTGCACCACCACCACTAGATAAGTACAACTACACTTGAAATAATCCATAAGCAAAATTCACAAGATTAAGTGAGACCATTGTAGCAGAAACATTTGGTAATTTACTCAATATATTTGAGTAATAGCATGAATAGGAATGATGAATGATATTTACAATGAATGGGACCCGATTATAAATATAGTCTACATGATGCCTCTTTGCCTCTTTATGAAGAGGTGTGTCTTTTTACTTACTTATTTATTAATTATTTATAAATGCTTACTATTATATTTTACTATCCTTATCTTATTTTTATATACATAATATTTCCTTCCTCTTCAAAATTAATTTGTCCTAAAAGCAAGGATATTACTTTCAAAAGCTCATCCAAGTCATTCATTGGGATCATTGTGTTTTTTCATCATCTGGTAGTTTTGCGTAGTCCAATACAAGAAAGACTAGAACCATAAGCTTCAAATGATTGAAAGAAAGACTCATGGTGCACCTCTACTTCATGGAAAACCTTGTCCCTAAGATGCCTATGTGCTTGCGCTGAGAGTTGATACACTCTTTCTAGATTTCTCATACTTGTGCCAATTGTTAGCGAAGGCACTAGTCGATCTTTGGTCTCTTCTACAGAAGTTGGTAGGTCATTCAGACATCTCTTTATATCAAAAGTATTGGGAATACTCATGTTGTGGACCCATGTTTAATGTGATGGTAATGTCCTTAGCAAAACCATGGTGCTGGTTGAAAACATGAAGGCCTTCCATAAGACTTTGTGTTTGTAAGACATTATGCTTGTATCGAAGAATGTGTCTTCATCCTCTTAGGAACTAGGTCAACATAAGGATAATAAGTGCACCCCAAGCCTACTTGGTTCAACGAGCTTCCCAATTGACCTGGAAAAAGAGTAGAAGGACATAGTGGAACCCGACAACAAGTGCGACACCAAGTCGAGCAAGGCGCAACAAACGACAAACGTGTCAAGTTAATGGGTTTGTGGTTCTTTGGTTTCTGAATGTTATTTTACTTGTCACCAAGCTAAATATAGCTATGATACTAGGGTAGGGTTTGTGGTTGAAGCTCGACTAATATAGTTGGCTATTGGTACAACTATAGAGGGTGGGTTTTGAACTCTAGACATAACTCTGTTTTGGTTTATCTGTATGGGACTTTTGATTGAAAAAATCTCATATTTCGTCGGGGACTGGACTTGGTTTCCTATTTTGGCAGGTCCCCCCCAGACTTTTTAGCTTAAAAAAAGATAAACACTCAACTAATTGAAAAAATAATATTATTCCTATACTTAGTGTTGTTCTGCAGCGGAAACAAATATAGAACAAGATACAAGCAAATAAGAAAACACTGATATGACAAAAAAGTTTTACGTGGTAAAACCCTATACAAGGAAACATCCACGAGCCAATGATATTCGATTAATATTATGCAAGGGAGATAATACATCATCCATACCACTCACGCTCATGCTTCTCAAGCACTCTCACATCTCACACTATGCCTTAACAAGCTTACTTAGATATATAGCAGTCTTCACTCAGTTACAAGAAACTGATTACATTTAATGTGCCTCTATCCCTATTCTAAATCTGGCTGATTTGATCCAACTAATTACAGAATAATAGGGGCCATAAAATCTTCCCAATATCTAAAAAAATGAGTGTAAATTGGTTGGGATTATCCAACAATATCCACCTTGACAACAATTTACCTAAATATCATTGTCCAATTTATTCATCACCTATGTTGCAAGCCAAGAGAAGTCAAACACCATTGCAACTTCTCTAATAAAACTTGTTCCATGATCTCGCCTGTGTGACTTGCACGAGTTTGGATTTTCTGAGGGGTCACTCCACCTCCAACAAGTCTTTCACAACAATGTTTTGAGACATATGTAGTGATAGATCTCCTTCTATCCAAGACACCTGTAAAATATACATTACAATTATCACAGACTATCTCAGTGTAACCATTATAGGTGACATTTGTGTTTCTCAAACGTTGAAGCACCCATTTCATTGCAACACCTGAATCTGTCACGTATCTGAAAACACCATTAGCATGTGAAACATTTGGTCTTAACCATTTTATCACATACAACAGACCTCCTACCGAACTTACACAAGACATAACCTTTTCTTCTTTATAGACATGACCTATGCTTGAAGAAAACTTATAACGGAAAGCAACATGGATAAAAATTGGTTTTACAATGTTCATACTGAAGTCCGACCACAACTTACCATTACCATCTATGTGTACTTCTATGCCCATAATTTGTTTTGTTTCTCCTTGATCCCTCATTTGAGTTGTCATGTCCACCTGAGTCATTTTCTTACTGATTTTATCCACGCTTCGGCTTGCATCGAGCATATCATCAACAAATAACATCAAGACTGTGAATGCAATATAAACTGTATAGTCATTCCTACCCTTTGAAAAATTTTGATTCATTATGAAGGATTCAAACATCTTGTATATTTGCCTGGGTACCAATAGGCCATACAATGAATTATTTAGCGTGCAAACAAATTTACTATTGCGACCTTGAATCAACCCTTTTGGTTGTTCCATACATACTATATCTCTATCAATGATGAGCTTATGAGCAGTAGGATCCCACACACTACATCCCTTTATACCACCATCATAACTTGCAGAGATATAAAACAAGCAGAAATTTAGAAACAAAGATTTTAAGTCTGGAAATGATTTACCTCTTACTAGTACCTGCAATTCTTTTTTTCTCTTATGACCTTGATGCTTCTTCCATAAACAAGAAGATACACCTGTCACTTTAGATGCCACTTCAATATTCCCTTCCAGGTTATAAAGGTTATCAACCTTTGTTTCCTTCATCACTACTAAACTACCTTTCGACAATGTGAGTGCTCCACCTTCACCTGTATACTTATATCCACAAGAATCCAACACTCCTAATGAAATCAAATTTTATTTAAGCTCAAGCACATATCTAACATCCGTTAATTCCCTGAAAATACCATCGAACATCCTGATTCTAATACTGTCAACCCCAACAGTTTTACAGGGAATACCATTTCCCATAAACACTACACCCTCATCAACAGATTGGTAAGAAATGAACCAATTTGTATGTGAGAACATGTGGTGGGAGGCACCTGAGTCTAACTACCATTCTTCTTGATATTGTAAATTACTAGAAATGGATAAAACTTCATTGGGTATTGAGACTACGTGGAATCTCAATACTGAAATGAAAAAGTTAAATGCATGCATCCCATTCATAGAACTCATTCTTCACAGAAACCGACCACTCCAATAACAAAAACTCTATCTGGATTGTAAAAAATATTCATATACTTGTGTATATATACTTCATATATTTGTGTATATATACTTCATATATTTGTTTATATTTATGAAACTGCATTTTTATATACACTGATCGCTATCAAATCTTATTACAAAACTGTGACGTTGATAATGTACACTCACAGACCGACCATAGGAATATTTGAAGCCAAATATCTAATTCAGTCTTTTTGAATGCAGGCTATGTTGTCCCCAAAAAAATAATTATAAAAAAAGTAATGATCTACTACTACATAGATTAATGCAGGCAGCTTTAAGTAAATGGAGGAAGTGGAGGAATAATGGATATTTATGTAAGAGTCATCTCACCTTAATTTAGAGACAATTAAGTTTTTATGGAACGCTGATCATGTTAACTTGGATGAGTGTTCTTTTCTTCATTTGAATTATGGGAAAACTCAATAGAATTATTCTCTTTCTGCCAATTATATCAATGGATTTATTTCATGTAAATGCTTTGAAGGAAGTATTAATATGGAATGAAAATATTATTTATTGTAATAGTTTATATGTGTATATAGAGTTAATTTAAATGGTTAAGCTATGTGTCAAAGATATGTTGATGGAAGTTTTAATTTGGTGGAGTTTTGAGTTATCTCGATAAAGTTGGGGATCATGTGAATGATGTTGGGCATTTGGATAATTCCATGCTTGATTTGAATCTCCTTAGTTGAGGTGCATTAGTTTAAATGTATGTGTTTATTGGGAATGCTAGTTCCATGCTGGATTTGAATCTCCCTTGGTGAGGTCCACATATGTGAACCACAAGATTTAAAAAAAAACCCCAAAGGTTAGGTCAATAAATAATTAAATAATGCAGATCCCCACTCGCAAGCTCAACATACTCAAGAAAAAGAAGAAGGAGAAATCCCACCAGAGAAGCCAAGAAAATCAGGGCTATGAACAAACAAGGAAGTTAGAGAGGAAGCAACCTCAAAAGAAAAGGCACAAGGAAAGCATAAAACTATAGAAAACACTATATACACATCAACATGAAAAGCATGAACCAGAGGAATGGATCACTCGGCTTATGGTAGACAAGCCTCCTCCACCCCCCTCCAATGATCTTTCTCTCTTGGAACTGTAAAGGTTTCGGCAACAAATATAAAGTTGAAGCGCTAAAAGACCTAAAAAAAATGGCCAACCCCTTAGTTATTCTCCCTTAGGAAACCAAAATGGACTCTTCATCTCTTCTAGAAGCAACAAAAAAAGTTTACAATACCACAAGCGGGGTGACTGTTAGCTCTCATAAAGCCTCTCGCGGCATCACAACTCTTTGGAACGAGCAAATCTGGACTTCTGAGGTAACCTTGGAAACCCAAAGCTGGCTCTTAACAGTTGTAAAAAAAAAGGACAATAATAGTATCATTTCTGTTGTTAATGTTTACATGCCCAACTCTTACAAAGACAAAATGGCTACCTGGAATTCCCTTTCAGAACTCAGAAACTCCATAGATCTTTCCTCTTGCATAATCGGGGGTGACTTCAACACCCACCTCAATCCAGGGGAAAAAAAAGGGGCAAGTAAAGTCAGAGACCCTTTCTTTGAAAATCTCACCGATCTCATCTCAGATTGGGATATGTAAGACATCAAAACTTCAAAAGGAAAATATACTTGGAACAATAGATGCTCTTGCCTTAATCATATAGCAGCCCACCTTGATCGTTTTCTTATCAGTAGCAACATTCTTCTCTCCCCCTTTGCTATTTCCTCTCTAATCCTCCCTTTCGTTGTCTCAGATCATAAACATATCTCCCTTTCCTTCCTTTCTCCTCAAAACTTTGACCCCCTCCCTTTTCATTTCAATCAAAATTGGTTGGATACTCTAGCCATTTCTCCTTTAGTTACAAATTCTTGGACCACTCCCTTCTCTGGTTCCCCGAATTTCGTTTGGGAAAGCAAGCTCAAAGCAGTTAAACATTCTCTCAAAGAATGGGTGAAAAACTTGTTCATTCCTCCCCAACAAGAAAAGCAAGAAAAAATAGAGCAGCTCAAGAGAATTCAACAGCAGATCGAAATAGAAACGGTTACATAAATGTTGTTGAACCAAGAAAAAGAGGCACAACAACATCTTCAACACACCTTACGTAGAGAAGAAGAACACTGGCGGTTGAAATCCAGAAGCCTCTAGATAAAAGTGGGGGACTCAAACACCTCTTTATTCCACAAGCAAGCTCAATCTCGAAGGAAAAAAAATACAGTCACCTCCATTACTTCAAGTACAGGGCAACAACTTGATTCTTTTGATCAAGTTAAAGAAGAGGCTTTTCACCATTTCAATTCTCTATTTCAACAACCAATTGAGGAAGCACCAAATGCAAATGTTATTGACATGCTTGCCAACATCCCAAGTATAGTTTCAGAGAATGAAAACAATCAATTAGTTGAGGACATAAAAAAAGAAGAAATAATCAAAGCAGTCTAGAGCTTGGACCCTGATAAAGCTCCTGGACCTGATGGCTTTCCAATTAGATTCTACCGTTCCTTCTAGGATATTATCAAACGAGATCTGAAGAAAATGCTAAACTATACCTTACATAAACAAAAAATAGGAGGAGAAACTAATTCCATCTTTCTATCCCTTATCCCCAAAGATTCCAATCCTTCCAATTTCTCTCGCTTCCGCCCTATATCCCTCTGTAACTCTTCATACAAAATTCTCACCAAGATCATTGCAACCCGACTCAATCCCTTGCTTACAAAGCTAATTTTAGAAAATCAGAGTGGCTTTTTAAAGGACAAGTAGATAACATACAACATCGTGCTAGTTCAGGAAGCCATCCACTCTAGTAAGAAATCTAAAGCTCCAGGTATGGTTGTTAAACTCGACATGGAAAATGCCTTTGATCGGGTCAAGCACAGTTTTGTTTTTTCAGTGCTCAAAGAATATGGTTTCTATGAAGATTTCATTAATTGGATCAGAGCTTGCATCAACACGCCTTGGATCTCACCTCTCCTCAATGGGCACCCCTCAAAATTTTTCAAGGCCAACAGAGGCCTTTGTCAAGGTTTTCCCCTCTTCCCTTTTCTATACATTCTCCTAGCAGACTCTCTCAGTCGCAAATTGGAAGAAGAATAGAGAAAGGAAAATCTCCATGGCTTATTCATAGAGAGAGGGGTCAAAGAAATAAACCACTCATAATTCGCAGATGATACCCTTCTATTGGGATCAACTTCAATTCATATCACCAAGCGTTTTCAGAAAGTTCTCAGCTCCTTCCTTGCAGTCTCCTACGGTAAACTGAATATATCCAAATGTAGGATATATGGATGGCATGTTCCAGGGCACTTAAAAGAACAAATCGCCAGAATTTTCAGTTTCCCAATTATCACTACATGGAACTACTTCAATTACTTGGGAATGCCAATCTTTCTTAGCTCTTATGGATGTCCAGCCTGACAAGAAATCATTGGGAAAATATCATCAAGAATTCAAAACTGGGGAGGCTGTTGGCTCAATCTTGCAGGGAAAACTGTTCTTATCAAATCGGTTCTGTCTTCCCTTTCCATTTTTCAATGTTCAGTCCTACTAGCTCCCAAAGGTGTATTGGATAAAATCTTTAGAGCACTAAGAAGTTTCCTCTGGGTTGGCAGGAAAACGAATGCAAAAAAGTTCCACCTTATAAACTGGAAACAAGTTTTCTAACCCCTTAGTGAAGGAGGACTGGCCATCAGGGACCCAACAATAATGAACATCTCACTGGGAGCTAAGCTAGCTTGACGTTTAATCTCAGGTAACCCAGATTGGTAGAAATGATCTCTCCTAAATAAATACTTCCATTTTTCCAGGCCTCGTTGTTTTGATGGATCCATCCCCTCCCTCCCTGGCTCTTCGATTTGACACCTCCTTAAAAATGTCTCTCTCCTTATCAAAGCCAAACTCTCCTAGGCCCCAGGGAATGGAGAGTTAATCCATGTTTGGACAGACCACATCCTAAATCATGAACCCCTAAACAATATAGCGACCCTACAACCTCTTAAAGACTGGTGTTGCTCAAACGGTTTCTCCATCCTTAGGGATTTCTTCCTTTGGAATTTAGTTGGGGATTCGATCAATTGGAAGTCTCCCAACCCCCCTGATTATCTCAGTTCCCTCCTTCCCACCCTCTTCAATAATTTGGCAGGATGCGCGCCCTCTAATCTATCTATATCAGACTCACGAAGCTGGGGTGGATTTTTTTTTTTGTCAAATATGGCTACACTTATTTTCTCTCTGAAATTCAAGGTTCCCATACTTCCAAGATCTGGAAAGAGCTTTGGTCTGGGCCTTCGTTGCCAAAAGTTAATATCTTATGTTGGCTTCTGGTCCATGGAAAAATTCTAACAGCTGAAAATATCCTTAAACGTGGAATTCAAGGTCCCTCCCACTGCCCTTTTTGTCTCTCAGCTTCTGAAACTATCACTCACCTTTTTCTCAAATGCAATTTCTACATCCAAATTTGGAATCTCATCTACCTCCCCCTCCCCAATCCCCCCCCTCTCTCTGAGAATTGGAACAACCTTTTATTTCATGGAAACAAAGATATGTAGGCAACTTCAAAAACAAAAAATAGTTTACTCTTCTTTGGAGACAAATCCCCAAATTCGTCTGTTAGGAATTTTGATTGGCTCGCAATCAAGCCATTTTCCACGAGAAGCTTCCCCCAGTGCACAACATCTTCGCCAAAATTTGTGGATTAGTAGAAGAAGTTTTCAATACCAAAGAAATTGGATTTGATCTTCCAGGTGTCTTGGAAAAAAGCAAAGAAGAGTGGGTTAATTACATTCGGGGACCCCCAATCACACCCCTCATTCCCCCCAGGCAGAAACCCAAAAGGAAAGAATGGAAACTGTGTCTCAACAATAACGACTTCTCCCACTGGAAAAGGCAACAACATACCTCCCTTATTTTCTTTGATGGAGCAACAACATGTACCCCAAGGGTGGCAGGTGCGGGGGGAATCATCTCTGATTCTGATGGACAAAAAGTAGCTCATTTTTTCTGGGGTTTGGCGAAAACAACCAACAACATAGCAGAGAACCTAGCAGTGTACATGGGGATAAAACTAGCTTACGAGCGAAGTATCCAAACTATAATGGTGATAGGGGACTCCGAAATAGTTATAAAAGATCTTTAAGGTCTCTCAACCTCGACAAATCATCCACCTAACGGCCTCAGCTCATGAATAAATACCCTGAAAAATTACTTCACTATCTTACGCTTCTTTCATACTCTTCGTGCTCAGAACACTGAGGCAGATAACCTAGCTAAAGCTACGAAAGCCTTGGAACAGAGCCATCTAATCATCAATCAAGTCTCCTCTTATGACTGGTTGCCTTAACTGCACCTTTTCAGACATTCTCCCACTCACAACTAAGGAATTCTTCAATCATCCCTCTCTTTCTACCCTAACCCCAACTCTCTCTAGTCCTCCTCACCTCCCCCCTTCGCATCCCTCCTCCCCCCCTCTTCCCCTTTCCCCCTCTCCCCGTCTCCTATTTTCTCCCCCTNCCTTGGCACGCGGTCCCCCTTCACAACCCACATGCCTTCTATCCTCCTCCCCGTGTCCTTTCTCAAACTACATTCACTCGCCCTTATATTTGTGGATCTTTGCTTGAATTCCCTGACGACCAGCCACAAGGCTATGGCGTCACCTCTGTCTTCTCATCCCGTGCGAAGTCACTTCTTCTTGTGGGCGATTATGGCTCCCTTTTCCATCAAAGGAATGTTGTTTAAACACTCATGGATGCTGCGGATTTTTCTCAGTTTCTTCATTTGGTTCATCAGATCGCTCATCCTTCACCCAGGTTGGTTTTTCTCGTCTGTCCATTCCGTCCACGCCCTTCTTTCCTTCAGTCTCTGCTCAATCTGTTTGCTCGACACTTGCTTGCCTTCTCTACTCTTGAACCTTCGCACCAACATGTGGCAGAGGTCAAGAGCACCATGGTCTTGCCTAAATTGCATCTTAGAGGAGATTTGAGAGCAGTTTCAAGCATTCTGAACAGACTGTAGGAGGGTGGAGAAGCGTACATACACTCATCATCGAGAACTTCAGCATGAAAAATAGGGGATTCGTGAGGATTTAGCATGTCTTCAGACACAGTTACAGCAACAGGAAATCCATCATAATCAAGAATTGGTGATAGTTTTAAGGGGAGTTAATAGAAACACAAGACAACTTGGGGTTGTCACCCAACAATTGGAAAATCCATAGCAACCAACGAACTTAGCTGGCACTGGCGAGTCTCGACTCCCCTATTCTTTTCACACTATAGCCAGTAATGATCATCATGTGGCTCCCTCGGATCTAGGATACGTAGACTGCCACTATGCAGAGGAGAACCCAGCAGAGGCGAATCCATAAGCTCGATCGACGGAACATCAGGAAGATTTCGAGCAGCCTCAAAACTATTAATCATGTCTTATATGAAATGTAAATTTTTGTTGTTTTTGAATGTGTATATCGCCATTTTTACATGGCAGAACTGCAACTCATATGGACAAGCTGATATAGTTTTCTTAGATCTCCATGGAAAATTAAGCTCCTTCGAAAGAAACATAGGTGCTTACACCCTGTCATATGTATCTTTTGAAATTTTGTTGTTATCTTTTTAATATAAAAACCTCCAACCGTTTCTGTTAAAAAAAATATATGTTGACGTTACAACACAAGTTCAAATCCTTCTTCCCAGGGGATGGGATGAGGTTAAAAAGAAGAAGGGGAAACATGAAAAGATTGAAAATTGTTTTTCATAGGATAAGAAATGATATGCACATTAATTATGTAATTTTATTCTTGTTAGTGTAAGCTACTTTATATTTGTAATGTGCTTTGAGCATTTGAAGAATGTGATTTTGTTCTAAAATCAAATAGAAAATTGTATTTTTTTCCGGATTTGTTTTTTAAATCCAATGACATCCCTCTAGATTTGAGAAGAAGAATTGTTGGCACAGGGGCAGACCCAGGGTTCAACGCTCAAGAGCGCACCAACAAAACCCTAACTACCGGCCCTTTCGACAACACCTACGAAGCAGCTGCAGTCTCACCCGAGGTAGAGGCAGGGGTGGTTGCAGGACTCAGGTGTCTGCAACCTAAGATGGGACATCAATCTGTGATTATAGTGCTTAGCAATTATCTAGCATGGTTTATCCATCAATATTCAACCCTTACAATACTTCACAGATAACACAGAGCTTCGCAGTATATACTTATATTCAAGAAGACTTATCACTTAGATACAACAAGATAGATTGGATTCACCAGATCAGACACTAATCATCTTATATATTAGATCTAACATTCATTCCTATCTCAGAAGCACAAAGCATAACTAAATCTATTTAATCACATCAAACACTTAGCCAAGAAGGAGATAAACATATTAGGTTGAACCACAGAGCACAATACACAAAGTTACCATGGTTCACCCCCACCCTGGGGCTATGTCCACAATGTCTTCTTCTTTATATTATCTCGGTCAAGAAGTTACAACACAGAGCTTCAATGACCCTTACTTCGCACATGTTAGAAGATCTGTGCAGCTTGCTAGATCCTTCTTCCTTGCACTTCAGCACAAAACTACAACAACTTTCACTGAGCTTTTCAATCTCCTTACAATCATGCATAGAGCACTCGCAATATACATCCGATCACATAGATCCAGTTACTAGCACCAAGCCTTTAGTTATACATCACATAGATGTACTACCATCTACTACTTACATTGCATAAGTATCTATTTATAGATTACAAAATGGGCCTAAACATGGGTGAACCCACGGGCTAACATCCCTTTCCCATTACATTAACCCAAAACCCTAAAGGGTTCAAAAAATAGTTTTTTCTTCCCTAATTTCCGCTTCGCGTTGCGCTCCATCTTTGACTAGCTGTCGCAGTCCCAAAAACGGTCAACTATGACCAAGTATTCTTCAAAACCTGGTCAAGGGCCAATAGGCCCCCAACACTCACCTGTGACTCGTCCCGAGTCATTCTGGTTTGATCAATTTCTCCTTGAATGCCTCGAGCTTGGCTCGATTTGCTTTGACCAGCTGCAGTGCGGCAACCTCTTGCTAAGTGAATTCCTGGATCACTGTATCATTGAGCGGTCCTTCCAGACACTGTTCTGCAGTGATGATAACCTGTTCAAGTTTAGCTCTCTGGATTTCAAGTTCAGCGAATAGCTGGCATGCCTTTTCTTGGATTGGCTGAAGTTGTTGGGAAACTTCCATCACTTTACTTTGCAACGTATGTACCTGTTGTTGGGCTGTGTGTTGTTCTGTGAACTTCTTCATTCTTTCGACTGAGGTCAAAGTCTTTATCTGTGCCTGTAGCGTGTCTGCATGCTTCTTTGCTTCTTGGAGTTGTGCCTCTAATGTCTACAATTATGGATTCTCTACGAGGGTTACATAAGTATGGGCACTTCTAGCGCTTAGCTGCTTGCATTCCAGGGAAAAGGTTTTTAATCGGCCAACTGCGCTTCGAGCAGTGGCCTCTCTTAGATCTCTTATTTCTTGGGGGGCCTCGGGCATGGTGCGGAGCTCCAGATCTATGATGCACTGTTGGAGTTGCTGGATTACTTCTTCCAGTTGGGTCACCTTTTGTGGGATACGGTCTTCCATCTTCACTTCTATGACCGTCACAGAGTGAAGTGATTTGTGAAGCCTTTCCTGTATTTCAAGTTGCTCTGCTAGAAACTGTGCCTCACTTTCAGGGCAAGATTTTCCCGTTCTGCCTCACTCCGTTGTTCTAGAAGTGATTTCTGTGCTTGCATCAAAGCCTGGGTGGCTTGTGTTGTGTCTTCTTGAGCTCTTCGAAGGTGAGCTTCGACTTGATCAACGATCTGGTGTAGACGAGTGGGCTCATCGCCTGTTCCTGATGTTCCGCTTATCAAGGGCATTGTAGAAACTACTCGACTGGATTGGAGTGCCTGCTTCACTTCTTGGAGTTCTCCCTTGATTCGGTTGAATATCTCCTCCTGCTTTGCTTCTTTATTTTCTGCGAGCTCCAGTGAAACATCATTCAGCGCAACAATTAAGAAGTCGAAGTCATCCGGGGAAAGGGTAGTTTTAAGCATGGTCTGGGTGGCCTTAGATTTCTTTCGGGAGGAAGGTTTTGGTGGTGTAATCTTTCTTTTCACGGAGGGATCCTCCTCCTCTCTAGGTGGAGTAACATCGCCTCTGTTTTTCTCAACTTCTGTGCCGCCTAGCTCGTCACCATCACCTCCCTGCGCAGGTGAGATCGAAGTAGTCTTCATGGATGTGATAGGGATATATTCAACTTCGTCATCCTTCTTAGTCTTTCTTGGCCAAGGTGTATCCAACATAGCTTCAGGGCTTTCCTCATCGGACATGTCTGTGGGGTCTGCTGCAACAAGGAGGTCCGCCGACCATTCCTTGGTAATCTCCTCCAAGTCATCTTCTATCACCTTGTAGTAGGATTGGAGCTGTTGTTTATGCTCATCACCGCGCGTTGTAATATAGGTGAAGTGGTGGTCCGCACTGAATTTCATCAAAGGTATAAACCTATGAAGTACGTTTGGGGTGATTCGTGGTGTAGACTGAATTGCATTCTTCAGTTGGTTGAAATAGGTGTGGAAGACAACATTGGACTACCACTGCTTGTTCATGTCGCTGGAGTACCACGACATACAAAACTTCGTGGCTAGTGGTTCGAAAGGTTCGATCTCTAGAAAAGTGGCTCCCTCTGACAGTTCCCAAGCGATGAAAGTGATGAGTATGAGCAACCAACTAAAGTGGAACTCATACCCTTGGTCTTGCGCTCCTCTGCAATCCAGCTCTAACTTGTTTACAAGATACTGTGCCCAATTCATCTATAGGCCCTCGACGCACTTCCCTGCGAGGTCAAATACGAAGCCAGTCACCTGTGTTGGTATGTTCTTACAAACTAACTTGCCCGCGATCAACTGACAGGTAAGGCGCATTGTGCCACTCTAGATAGAGGCTACCTTGTAACCTCACGTACCCTTCTCTACATCACCATAAGTTTCTTTTATCCGCTGTGCTAGTGCTCGGTCTGAGGTATTTCCTGGGTAAAATTCCTGTGGGTCAGGGCCTTGCATGCTAAGCCCTGTGATCTGATTGATCAGAGTCAGATCCACAGTGATGTGGCGGTCCAACCATAAGTATCTGCCATGGTAGCAAGACAACAACAACTTGACACATGCGTTGACTTCTTGGTGTTTTCTAAAGTGAGGGATCTTCATTACATTGAGCAGTGTGGACTGCATGAGGTTCTGGGTCTAGGACTGCGGAACAATCTTAGGATTTTTTCCTTTGGTCTTGGTTAAGTACTTGTGCGGAGCTAACATGCTGTAGGTTTTGCGATCTCCAAGGTTAAAATCATTAAATTTTAGTGTTGCGAGCTTATCCTAGTCAGCTCGTACTACGCGCACCCCTTTCAAAAGATACGCGGTGATCAAGGTATACTCAAAGTCTCTGGGTACACTGTCGCTGTTAATCTTGCCACTCAAAGGTGGTATGTAAACCAACAAAATGCGTGGGATCAACTTGGCATTTGCAATATCGTCTCTGTGCTTTGTTCTTGTCTCAATCGTGGTTCAGGAAGGTCTTGCTCCGTGAGTAGTGGAGGGAGAAGCTTGGACTCCTCCTGTTGATGATGCTTGCACACCTATATACATCCTTCTTTCTGACATGACTCTCTCAGCCATTAAGTCAATCAAAACTTCTTCAACTACTTTCTCAACAGCGCTGAGCTCGTCCGACATACAAGCTTGGGTCCAATAGCTTAGGTGTGAAAATGAATTCAGAGACTACGATGAACAGTATGGGAACAATGCAATGATCACAGGGTGAAGTAATCTCAAGTTTCGAGCTCAAATTCTCATTTAGCAAAAGTATTTTCGATGCGTGGTGAGACGAACTAAGTAGGGAAACTTAGCAACAGTCGGCTTGGAATGGATAAGAGGCTGCATTAACTGATGTTTTGTCAATATGGCATAGTCTAACGGTCTAATGGTGAGCCATAAAGGCGTTTCGACCCGTTCGGAGCGGAATTCGATCGATTATATTGGCTTCCAACGGCTATATTTCTGTGCCATGGCGAAGTGCCATAGGTCGTTGTTCTGATATCCTGGCGAAGCTCGATTCTTGTGATTTTTCCTTCTGCGAAGTTTCCTCTAGAGTCTTATGTAACTTTCCGATTTTGGCCCTCTTCTTACTTAGCTTCCTAGCCTTTTTCCCAGTAGGCTTCGTCTCGATCATCCTTTTGCCTTTCTAATTCTTATCTTCTCTTGACATAGTCACTTCATGCTGCTTAGGTTCTTTCTTAAGATCCAAAGGTAGCACTCCTTCATCATATGGATTAGGTATTTTGGTCTTTTGTGGTTCCTCTAATGCTCTTATAACTTCGATACCCAAGTCCCTGGTGTTCAATGGCTTAGGTTTGTCCTCTTGTTCTTTCATCAAATAGGAGATCCTTCTAGACATAAATTCCATGAGTTCTTGCTTCTTCTGTTCTAGAGCGTCCTTTTCTTCTGTTCTCCAGATCTGGTCTTTTTCAATCTAGGTCCTGCCTAACAAAGATGGAAATGGGGCGTGGTCCTCAATAAATTTAATAACTTTGAATTCTTTCTCTGCCAAAGTTCCATGGTTACTCATAGCTATCTGGGTAATTCTGCCACATAGGGTTACCATTTTTCCTTTAAACAATTCGATGGTTCCTAGTGAAGGGACCAGAGCAGGCCTTCCTAGGGTTTCCCAAGTGCTTTCTGTCATAATGTTCATTGGTGTTCCCTCATCCAGAGCACAGTCAATGTCGAAGTCTCCTATTCTTACTTTGATTTTCTCCTTTTCTTTGAAGATCTCTGACAAACTGACATCTTTATGGTCATCTAGGGTTTCTTTTATTTTCAGTAACATGATCTCTGATTCTTTCTGGGGTTCTTCTATAATTTTAGTCTCTTGATATCCTTCAGAGTTTTCTTGTTCCATATTCGTCTTTTCAAGTCTAGCAATCATTCTAGGGAAATCCAATACTTCATGGTCCATAGCTCTACAACAGAGGTAGCTAGGGTTTCTCCCAGGGCATTCCTTAGCAAGATGTCCTGGTCTTATGCAATTGTAGAAAAGAGTTAATCCTCTCTTTCTCTTCAATGATCCCCAACTCTTTTTGTACTGCGTGCTAGGATCATAAGGGCTAGCCTGCAAAAGTTTCTTTCTAGGGTTCTGCATCTATTGGTTAGTCCAAAAACTCTTTCTATGCATAGGTATAACATATTTTTCACTATTTATATTCATATCAAACTTTCTTTTTTCTAACAATGCTCTAGTTTTTAAGTTGAGACGATCAAGCATACCTAAATCCATACATTAGAAGAAAAAAATTTCACTTATTTTCTTCCACAGGGCACAAAGCTTTCAGATCTAAAACTTGAACTTATTCTTACCTTTACTAGAGGCTAGAGGTTACAAATATTACCTCTTTTCTGTAGAAATTTCTTTCTTAGGGCACAAAGTGTTCAGATATCACTTCTTTTCTTCAGTATCAACCTCTTTTCTTGTATATCTGACCTCTTTCCTTTAGATTTTACCTTTCTTTCTCGGCAAAAAGCTTCATAGGTCAAGTAGAATACTGCGCACTATGGCAACAGATCTACGCATAAAGCTTATTTCACACAAAGTTTTTTCTTCTTTATTTCCCAAAAATCACAGTTTCAGGTCCCAACAACGGAACCATTTGTTGGCACAGGGGCAGACCCAGGGTTCAACGCTCAAGAGCACACCAATAAAACCCTAACTACCGGCCCTTTCGGTAACACCTACGAAGCATATGAAGTCTCACCCGAGGTAGAGGCAGGGGTGGTTGCAGGACTCATGTGTCTGCAACCTTAGCTGGGACACCGATATGTGATTATAGCACTTATCAATTATCTAGCATGGTTTATCCATCAATATTCAACCCTTACAGTACTTCGTAGATAACATAGAGCTTCACAGTATATACTTAGATTCAATAAGACTTAGCACTTAGATACAACAAGATAGATTGGATTCACGAGATCAAACACTAATCATCTTATATATCATATCTAACATTCATTCCTATCTCATAAGCACAAAGCATAACTAAATATATTTAATCACATCAAGCACTTAGCCAAGAAGGAGATAAACACATTAGGTCGAAGCACAAAGCACAATACACAAAGTTACCATGGTTCACCCCCACCCTGGGGTTACGTCCACAAAGTCATCTTCTTTGTATTATCTCGATCAAGCGGTTACATCATAGAGCTTCAATGACCCTTACTTTACATAGGACAAAAGATCTACGTAGCTCGCTAGATCCTTCTTCCTTGCACTTCAGCACAAAACTACAACAACTTGCACTGAGCTTTTCAATCTCCTTACAATCATGCACAGAGCACTCGCAATATACATCCGATCACACAGATCCAGTTACTAGCACCAAGCCTTTAACTATACACCACATAGATGTACTACCATCTACTACTTACATTGCCTAAGTATTTATTTATAGATTAAAAAATGGGCCTAAACGTGGGTGAACCCACGGGCCGACATCCCTTTCCTGTTACATTAACCCAAAACCCTAAAGGGTCCCAAAAATAGGTTTTGCTTCCCTAATTTCCGCTTCGCGTTGTGCTCCATCTTTGAGTAGTTGTCGCAGTCCCAAAAACGGTCAACTATGACCAAGTATTCTTAAAAACCTGGTCAAGGGCCAACAAGAATATACCATTGAATAAGACTACCCATTTTATGATTTTTTCTTTTTCAAATTTACCATCACCACAATCTAGTTAGACATTTTGAATGGACAAATTTGTTGCTTTTAATGCAAAAATGAATTTAGCAACCTTACATACCTCTAATACAACTTTTTTAATATCTACAGTTCCACCAATTTAAAGTGACTCCCTTAATTTCAGGTCAAATATAATGGTTTCCCTTCCTATTATTTACTGAAAAAAACCATGAAACCTATAAAATTGAAAAAATACTAATTTGTAACAAATTTAAACTATCACCCATAAAATTACAAAACATGACAGAAACCAGAGAAGAAAAAAAAACAACAACACTAATTTAACATAAATTAATGTGCATAAGACAAGGGACCTACTTTAACATAAAATTTTAATACAAGGAAATTAGAGAGCATATGTTAAAGTAATGTGCATAAGACAAGGGACCTACTTTACCATAAAATTTTAATATAAGGAAATTAGAGTGCATAGAAATTAGGGGACCTACTTTGCCTTAAAATTTAATATAAAATTTTAATCAAGGAGATTAAAGAGATAGGAAGACTACTTAAAAAATAAACACACACAACCTATATATATTATAAATAACTATAACTATAAAAAAAATACTTATAAAATAAATACACACAACGCATATATATATATATA
>ML824419.1:75095-91634 GCA_009831015.1 Picea engelmannii | reverse complement strand
GCATGGTGTATTGTGGTGTATTGGTGTAACTCTTATACTATTGTTCATTACTCATTGGATATAGTTGAATGGTTTAAGTATAAGTTGAAAAAGGTTTTAAATTGTACTTGATACTGATTCACCCCCCTCTCAGTATCAACAGAAACAACATCAGATGCATTCATCATACATTATAACATTAGAACTAAGAAGATAAACAACATGATCCACATCGCATAAAGCACATCATGACACATGATATACATGGTTCACCCTAGAGTGGGGCTATGTCCACCAACGACTTATTCTTCTTTATTAGTCTTTAATCTTCTTACATTCATTTGCTCCTGTGCACAAAGCCAAAGATCCAAACTCCATAAAGGACAGGAGATCTGTGCGCAACGCGCCAGATCCTCCTTCCCAAAATCAGGTCAAGGCATAGAGCCAACTTCTTAGTAGCACAAAGCATTACTTTACACAATTCGTCTACACAAAGCCACTTACAACCTCTTGCACTAAGCCAACATTAACACTTACAACATATGGTGCACATAGCCAACTATCATCACCACCTCTTACATCGCTTAGCTACTTATTTATACATTTACAAAAAGGCCTAATCGTGGGTAAACCCATGGGTCGACATTCCATAACCCGTTACATAAACTCTAGTAAACCCTTTGCTGGGTCCACAAGCCCACAAAATGAGTGAGATCCCATGATCTTAGCTCTGCCTGGGCACTCCATCTTTGACCATCCTGTCGAAGTCCCAAAAGTGGTCAAACACGATCAATGTTCTCTCAAAACTTGGTCAAGGGCCAATAGACCCCCAACACTCACCTGTGACTCGTCCTGAGTCACTTAGATCTAGGCAACGCTCCTTCAAAGGCCTCGAGATTATCTTGAGTTGCCTCAACTTGTTGCTTTGCCAAAGCCTCCTGCTCGACGAACTCCTGAATCAATTGCTCTGTAACAGGCCCTTCCAGGCGTTGTTCCATTGTCGTAACCATCTGGTCCAGCTGCAAGCCTTGTGTTTCAATCTCTCCAAAAAGCATACAAGCTTCGTCTTGCACTAGATGTAGTCTCTATGTAACTTCCATGGCTTTGCTCTAGATGGCAATAATCTGCTGTTGGAATGCATGCTACTCCTATGATCTCTTCATTCGCTCGACCGCAATGAGTAGCTTCATCTGTGCTTGCATGGTGGATGCCTGCTGCTATGCCTCCTGGAGTTGTGCTTCCAGTTTCCTTAGCTCTATATCTTCTGTGAGGCGTTCAGAGGTCTGCGCACTTTGATCACTCAACTTCTTACATTCTAATGAGAGGATCTTGATACTTCCAACTGCGCTCTTGGTGACTTCCTCCCTTTGGTTGTGCACTTCCTGCAGAGTGCTAGGTACTACTTGAAGCTCCAACTCCATTATCCATGCTTGAAGATGCTGAATGGCCTCATCGAGCTTCATCACTTGGAACTCAACTGCTTCGTGTTCCTTCTGTGTCGAGCCCGACATAGAGAGAAGTGCTTTAGTCACCACTTCTTTGACTGCAGTCTGCTTTGTGAGCATCTAGTCTTTTTCTTTCTGTATCTTTGCATTGTCCTCCTCTAACATCGCTCGAATTTCATCTTTCTCCTTCTACGCAACTCGAAGTTTCTCTAAGACCTCCTCCTTTTCTTTGTTCAAGGATTTTGTAACTTGCTCCTTTTCTTCTTGGACTCGCTGAATTCGAGCCTCTGTTGCATCTACTAATATTCATAATTGGGCGGGCTCATTCCCCAATTCTGCAATTTTTGACGAAGAAGGCGTAGTAGGTACTGTGCGGCTCAAATGGATGGCTTGTTGTATCTCCTTCAACTCGTTCTCTATTCTTTCATACAACGTCTCCTTCTTTACTCCATAACGCTGCAAGATATCTTTTGAAGCATCCTCCATGACTGTGATGATTAGATTGACGTCATCCTCTGTGAGCATGCACTTCATCTTGGGCTCAGTGGTGCACGTCTTCTTTCTGGCCGAGGGTTTCCATGGAGAAACCTTCTGCTTTTTTTATGTTTCAGCCTCGGTAAGGGGATCCTTTGGCGATGTAACTTCGCCTTTTCCTTGATTTTCTCCTTCTTCCCCTCCTCTTTCTTGATTTACTTCGTCTCTTCCTCCTTCTGCGGGCGAGTTAGGCCCACTTTCCTCCGATGCACTATCCTCCTCATCAGTCTCTATGTTATGCACTTCCTCCTTTTTCTTATTTTTCTTCGCACTGCTCTGCCCGAAATGCACGACCCGGGTTATCAAGGGGCTTCTAATGATGTTGGGGTCAGAGAGTTCTGCATCATCAACCAATACAAGGAAATATGTCGACCATTATTTGGTGATATCCTCCATATCCTCATTGGTCAGTTTATAATAGGACCGCAACTCTTCCTTGCTTTCATCCCTACACACAGTGATATAAATAAAGTGCTGATCTGTGTGGAACTTTGTTAGCGATTTGTACTGGTGCAATGTGTTCGGTGTCATGCATGGGAATGCCTCAATAGCACGCTTCAGTTGATGGTAGTAGGCATGGAACACAACGTTCGACTACCACTGTTTCGACATGTCGTTCGTATACCACAAGGTGGAGAACCTCGTGGCCAACGACTATGATGGCTCAACTTCTAGAAACGTCTCTCCTTTTGGCATCTTCCAAGCGAAAAATGCAATCAATACCAGTAACCAACTGAAATGGAATTCATACCCCTGATCCTTCACTTCGCGATAGTATTTCTTGAGCTCGTTGATGAGGTAACTCGCCCAATTCATTTTCATCCCCTCCACGCACTTTCCTCTGAGGTCTACTACGAATCCTGTGACCTGCGTGGGATGATTATTTCTGACGAGCTTGCCAACTATAAGCTGACAAGCTAGGTGCACTGCGCCATCCTGGATGGAGGCTACCTTGTAGCCTCACTTTCCCTTTTCTACATCAGCATAATCCTCCTTTATGTGCTATGCCAAAAAGCGATCTGAAGTCTTCCCTGGGTAGAACTGCTGAGGGTCCGGTCCCTACATGCTCAGTCCTTTAATCAAGTGGATCAATGCTGGATCGACAGTAACACACCTGTCAAGCCACATATATCCTCCGTGGTAGCACGACAAGAGGAGTTTAACGCAAGCGTTAACCTCTTGATGTCGACCGACATGAGGGATCTTCATTACATTCAGGATCATGGACTGCGCAAGCTCCTTAATCCACGGCTGGGAGACTATGCGCAGATTCTTCCCAGTTATTTTTATCAAATACCTATGTGGCACGAGCATGGCATAGTTCTTTCTATCGCTGAGGTTAAAGTAGTTGTTCTTCAGAGCTGGGATCTATCCTAACTGGGGTCCAACTATGTGTATCCCCTTCGGGATGTACGCAGTGATCAACATTTACTCAAAGTCACGTGGGATACTGTCACGGTTAACCATGCCATCCAAAGGCGGTATGTACTCTGGCAAGACCGACAAGGTCTGCTTCGCATTAGCCAGATCATCACTGGGATGTATTTGCTTCTCAGTAGCACGACTAGAATGACATCTAGTCGAGGGGGATGATTGTAGTCCCCCAGTCGATGACACCTGTATTCCTACAGACATAACTCTCTCAGCCATGAGCTCCACAAGAATATCCTCCACATACTTCTCTAATGCGCTAGGTTCACCCAACATTCACACTTGTAACCAAATAGATCGGGTAGGCAAACGGACAAGTGAGGTAATCAAATAGATGGCGAGGTCTAGAAAGGACAACATGATACAATGGATTCTTTATTATCTTGGATATTCATGGGTGGAAAAAAGTGGTCCCGACACAATGGACGATGGGTTAAATAAGCGTCGTAGCAGATTCCTCCAACGGGCAAGAATGCGTCCATCAATGTGAATCCATTCGTTATGGCGTGGTCTCAACGGTCCATTTTCTCATAACTGCATTTTCTATCCATTCTGGGGTGTCATTCTAACGGCCGGGGTGCCTCCAAAGGTCATATTGCTTCGCCATGGCGAAGTCCCATTCTGCATGGTTCTGCTGTTTCGACGAGGTTTAGGGCCTGCAAGCCTACCTCCTGCGAAGTCTTCTCTGGAACTTCTTGTATTTTTTCTAATTTGGTTTTCTTCTTACTGAGATTTCTTGCCTTCTTTCCTATGATCTGAGCTTGTCTAACAATTTTTGGAATCCTCTTCCCATTTGTATTCTTATTCTCTCCTGGTGAAAGAACTTCGCACTACTGATGCGCTCTTACAGATTCTGAGGTTAATGTCCCTTCTCTTACTATTTATGGGGTGGATACACTTATTTCTTGCATGGATAGGTTCTTTAAGCCTTCATGTGTTCTTTCAAATTCGACAACTAATTCGCTGGTCCTCTGTTGCTTCGAATTATCCTCTTATTCTTCTATTAGTCACTCTATTTTTCTGGTTATGAAGTCCCTTAGCTCTTGCTTTTTCTGTTCTGTAGCTTCATCCTCTACTTTCCTTCTGATCTGATCCTTCTCAATCCAAGTCTTTCCTAATAAAAGTGGAAAAGGGGCGTTGTTCTCAACAAACCTAATAACTTCAAAGTCCTCTCATGTTGATGTTTCACGAGAAATCATAGGTATATTAGTAACTCTTCCACATAGGGTTATCATCTTTCCTTTAAACAAGCCTATCCTTCCCAATGAAGGTACCATAGCAAGCTTTCCCAAAATTTCCCAAGTGCTTTTTGGCATAATATTCACGTGTGTTTCTTCATCCAATATGCAATGTATGTCGAAGTCTTCTATTCTTATAACTATGCGCTGTTTTTCTTTCAAGATTTCTGATAAACTGATGTCTCTGTGATCATCCATTATTTCTTTTAACTGTACTAACAAATTCTGAGCTTTCTATGATTCATTCTCTTTCTGATTCTCTAACATATCCTTAGTCTCTTGAACTTCTTTATAGTTTTCTTGTCTCATGTTCATATTTTCAACTTTAGCAATCATCCTTGGGAAATCCTCAACCTCGTGACCAATAACTTTACAACAAAGACAAATAGGACCTATACCAGGGCATTCCTTAACAATATGTCCCGGTCTTATGAAATCATAACACAATGTCAATCCTCTCTTTCTTTTAAACGAGCCCCAACCTTTCCTGTACTATGCACTGGGATCAGAGTGCTGGACCTGCAATCTGCAAAAAATATTTCTAGGTTCCTGCATCCAATTATTAGTCCAAAAAATCTTTCTATGCATAGGAATAACATATCTATCTCTATTTCTATCAGATTTATTCAGATCAACTCTTTCTTATAACTATGTCCTACCATTCAGACTAGGAAAAAATCTATCAAACACACCTAGATTCATGCTTTCAAAGCAAAAATTTCTACTTATCTTACGCTTACCAGAGCACAAAGATTTAAGATCTTACTTATTTTCTTCAGATCCAAATTCTTTCTTAGCACATAGCTTCACAAGTCAATTAGAATACTGTGCACTACAACAACAGATCTACGCATAGATCTTTCTCTTTTCTTCCGTTCCCAACAATCACAGTTTCAAGTCCCAGCAACAGAACCATTTGTTGGCATAGGGGTAGACCCAGGGTTCAACGCTTCAACAACACACCAACAAAACCCTAACTACTGGCCCTTACGGCAACACCTGCGAAGCAGATGAAGTCTCACTTGAGGTAGAGGCAGGGAGGTTGCAGGACTCAGGTGTCTACAACCAAGCTGAGACACAGATATGTGATTACAACACTCAACAGGGAACTTAGACAACAATAAGTATTAGTTCACGAGTCTCATTCACATCGCAGATTAACCCTTATTACAGATCAACATGGTAACAATCAAGATCAAGCACTTACAATCACTTAACACATAACAATAGGTCATATCTAGAATTTATTCATCTTTAATACCATTAACCACTAAGCAACAACATCAGATGCATTCATCATACATTATAACATTAGCACTAAGCAGATAAACAACATAATCCACATTGCACAAAGCACATCATGACACAGGATATCCGTGGTTCACCCCAGAGTGGGACTACATCCACCAACGACTTCTTCTTCTTTATTAGTCTTCAATCTTATTACATTCATCTGCTCCTGCGCACAAAAACACAAAGCCGAACTCCGCAGAGGATAGGAGATCTGCACGCAGCGCTCCAGATCCTTCTTCCCAAAATCAGGTTAAGGAACTGAGCTAACTCCTTAGTAGCACAGATCCTTACTTTACACAGTCTGTCTGCACAAAGTCACTTACAACCTCTTGCACTAAGCCAACATTAACACTTACAACATATGGTGCACATAGCCAACTATCATCACCACCTCTTACATCGCTTAGCTACTTATTTATACATTTACAAAAAGGCCTAATCATGGGTAAACCCATGGGCCAACATCCCATAACCCGTTACATAAACCCTAGTAAACCCTTTACTGGGTCCACAAGCCTGCAAAATGAGTGATATCCCGCGATCTTAGCTCCGCCTGGGCGCTCCATATTTGACCAGCCTGTCGAAGTCCCAAAATTGGTCAAACACGACCAATGTTCTCTCAAAACTTGGTCAAGGGCCAACAAGATTCTTTTAAACTCTAGTCAAAGCCACGTTCCTAAAAGAGTTGGCATAAAATGTCAAGTCTTGGCTAAATCATTTGGAATAAAGGAGGAGGAGGTCACTCATATATTGATAACATTAAAAATACTATCTCATATAAATTTAAGAATAAATTTTGGTTGAATAAGAATTAAAGGATAAGACAAAATTAAGAGATTATAAAGAGACTATTAACCATAATCTAGAAAATCAAAAGTATGTTTTGGTGATAACTATGGTAAAGAAAAAAATTAATATTGCTAAAATAAGAACAAAGTCTAATGAGACTCCTACATAATCAAACAAGGTGTTGAATAGTTCCTAAAATACATTGGGATAAAAGAATTTGTCGTCTTTATGATATTAAGAATGTGGAGGATGAAAAACACAAGTTCTCTTAAAATTTACTGAGTAGGTCCACATTAAATATCTATTTTAAAATGCTATTAGATATATAAGACTTACTATGTAATAAAGTCACTTTATGACTTTAAATATATTAACATTCATTTTTTTTGTAAATCAATCTATCCCACATTCATAAGTGGAAATGATTTGTTTAACGAACATTGATATATAAGAAGGTAAACTCATTTGTAATAGATACATCAATTATTCATTAATAATATCAGATGGTGTTATTGTGAGTATATTTCTTTGAGCTTAATTATGTGACTCAACCCTATCTAGGGTTTCCTCATTTAGTGATCTAGCTCATTTTGTCATATGGTATAAGTGCAAGAAGTTGTACCAAGAGTTTCGGGCCTTTGAAATACAAGGTTTCCACTCTCGCGACTTCAATAGTTTGATGAAGTGCAACTATTCGAGGAGCCAACAAGGGCTTTATTGCAGTTCAATAGTCTATGTCTCTTAGATTTTTAGTATTTACATATCTGGTTTGCATAACCTTTCTTTGCATCTGTCGGTAATTTTTTTAGCAGTGAAAAATATCAGATCTGATCAGTCATGGAGATGTCGCTAGAGAAATACTCGAGTTTCAATTTCTATACATGGAAAGTGAATATCCAGATGCAATTAATGAATAAAAAACTTTGGGGAATTGTCAAAGGAATCGAGGCAACACCTACAAATATGAACAAGTTGATAGCATGATAGAGTAACAATGATAAGGAAAAAGCCATTATTGGCCTTGCCCTCTCATATTTAGAGCTACATCACGTAGATCTAGACAAATCATCCAAGGAGATATGTGAAAATATGAACAAGTTATTTGGGGCATAAGTAGTGGATACAAAATTTTCCTTGAAATTATAGTTATTCATCTTTAAGATGCCAGCAGAAGCCACCATGTCAAGTCATGTCGACAATCTAAGATCTATTATCAGACAACTTGAAAAAGTCAAGGCAACAATTGAGAGGGAGGATGCCAAGGCTATTCTCCTAAACAGTTTGTTTCCTAAATACAATAGTGTTATACTTACCCTGAGTCAACTACCTTCACAAAGTCTGGATGAAATTATTGCAACATTGCTAGTAGAAGAAAAGAGAACCACTAAAGGTGATAGAAAATCAGAAATTGCATTCTATGAAACAAACAACACAATAGATCAACAAAAGACAAAGAGAAAATATAATTCCACTATTGCAAGAAGTTGGGTCATACAACTTGGAATTGTAGATAGAGATCCAATGATGTTCTTAAGGGAAAGGTCATCTATAAACAACATATAGTGAGTGTATCCATGATTTAATATCCATTGGATGTTGACAGTAGTGAAGAATATACTGAAGAAAAGAGATTTTATACATTTTAGGAAGCCTGCTCTTTGAATACAAGAAGGGATCAATTAACAACTCAAAATGGATTATTTCCCAGTTAATTAAGAAGTTGTGGATCTAGGGAAATATCCCTTATCAGTTGGAGATACTTGCATGTGGATTGCATTCTACTAGTGAGGTTACGCGACATGCATGTGGATTGTTGTCCAATAATTTATTTCGGGAGATTTGTGATTTGGGAGTTTGAGGAGGTGGAATCCGGGAACTCGGCAATTCAACTCAGTAGCTACACCTTTACGAGGGTTATGAGGAAGCTTGATGGAGCTCAAAATGGTATAGGAACTATGTTCAAAGAAGAAGCTTCTAAAGGATGTTATTGATGTTCAATGTTTAGTTTATGTGTTTTACATTTAGTTTATGTATTTGATTTCAACATTGTATGCCTTATGGGGGGTATTAGAGATATATAGATTATCATGTAATAAAGTCACTTTATGACTTTCGGATATATTAATGTTCACTTTTTTTGTAAAGCAATCTATGCCATATTCATAAGTGGAAATAATATGCTTAATGAACATTGATATATAAGGAGGTAAACTCCTTTGTAATAGATGCACCGATTATTCGTTGATAATATCATATGGTGTTATTGTGAGTATCTTTCTTTAAGTTTAGTTATGTGACTCAACCCTATCTAGGGTTTCCTCATTTAGTGATCTAGCTTATTTCTCATTTAGTGATCTAGATCATTTTAAGAAAGCTTATCTCCAATCTTTTTAAACCTATAAATAAAATTTTAAAGTAAATTAATTGACCAATTTTTCTTAAAATTTTGATAAACCAAAGTTGGTTTTAACTTCTTCATCATCATCATCATCATCATAATCTCTCTCTCTCTCTCTCTCTCTCACACACACACACACACACACACACACACACAGAGACATATATATATCATAACAATATATCTCTAAGTGATATATTAGTTATATATACACACCAAGGGTGAGCATTGCATATATGTAAACACGGGAAATAATTGTGAAGCAACTAGTCCTTAACTCGTTGGAAAATTCAAGAATTTGATAAATTAGGTAGGTATTGAGATTGCTAGCTCCTGCCAAAGGCTTATGTTCAATGTGGTTTATAGCCCGTGAAGTGCTAGATGAAAAATGTTGTTTATTTGTGTTTATTTAAAGTATAGAGACCGTAATAGACATTGAATTATATATATATTTATCACAATACCTAAGCTCTATAAGCATGTTGTACAAGATGTTTTAGTAATGCAGTATACTTCAACAACTTATCACATCAAACATTCTACAATTTAGCACATATGATAATTTTCAAAATGTTTTTTTATGAAAGAAAATTGTGGCGCTTCCATGCAATATGGTGGATGATATAAAGTGTTACATCCTCTTGCTTGTTCTTGTTATAACAAGATTTGCCTCACCCCATGAAATATTGCACATAAGGCCTTTTTCCATTTCCCTATGCAGACTTGTCATCCCTTTTTGCAAATCCCTGAGCTAAAAATACATTTTTTCCACATATACGCACCTTACCTACTATACAACATGCGTATACACAGGTTGCACCACTACAACCCATGTACATTGGGAAATGTGCCCAAAAATAAAAAATGGTGTCGGGTTTCCATGTCATGGCATGACATCAATGATCCTTGGCCTTCCATATACTGGAAACGTTCTGACTCGGCCCTTCAGTTCCCCTTGAAGGCTATAAATGGGCTAAATCCGAGCTATGGAAAGGAGGAGAAAGAATTCAACTTTGAGAGCAAAGTTACTCTAAAGGAATTATTCACTTCATATTGAGTTTGCATCCCTTTACCCTTTAAGTCTAAACACATTGTTCAGCCCCCAAGCTCTTCCCTTATTGAGTGAGAATTACATTGTCTCTCTTATATGAGCTTGCCTTTGGTGGAGGATTGAAGTGGTGGAGGCCCAACTGGAAGGAACTTAGTTTCTCGGTTCCAAACTGTGCCGACATAGAAGTCTGTAACTTATTCACTTCTACTGATTATATCTTAATAAAAATACTCTTTTCTCATCCAATTAATATCTTGCAAATATTTGAATTATTATTCCATGGGCGTATTTGTTATGAATATTAATGAATTATGCTAGTGAATGTGATAACATCATATTTTATCACCATATGCTTGCGTTTCTTGGTTGTTGAGGACTAGTTGCAGGTATATTGCTTTGGGTCAAGTGCTCAATGGTGGACTTCATCGAACGTCTGGACGAGGTAGGATTTTTATCTTGTCTTGCTAGCACATTTGTTTATATTCATACTTGAGAATAAAGTTGATTTCTATAGTCATTTCCGTCTGTTGTGGTTTTCCCCTAGCCATAGAGAGATTTTCCTCGTAATAGAATTGGCGACCATACTGGGGAAATAATCTTATTTCTTGGGGTTTGGAGTGTTTTTCTCCTTAGATTTCTCTCGTTCATATTGTGTTTCTTGTCAAACGATTGCTTGGCAGCCTCTGTTCACTCTGGGTCTGAGTCTTTCAACCTTCTCCTTAGCCTAGCTGTGTTTTTGACACATATACGTGGGTTTGTGCTCGACAGTTGCATACATACGTGTGTTGTCCTTTTGCAAGATGCGTACATACGTGTTTTTCCCTTTAACAGTCACGTACATCAACCTTTGTTTCTTATTTACTGGGTTTGGTGGTTGTTGGGTAGGTTTTGATGATTGCTGAGTCTTCTTGGGTCTCTGTAGTGACTGTTAAGTGTTTATGGGATGACTGGAAAGCTGTCTTTGGTTGAATTTTTGGGTGGTGTCTTTCTCATCATATTTTCATTTTGATTGTCCTTGTACATTGGGTTGGGTGTTATCTCTTTGATATCCTACTTGGGTTGTCTATGTCTATACACAATAGTCTCTTTATATCAAGTTGTTCAGTCCATGCATTTTCATTTTCCTTATATTGAAAATACAAAAATATTAGGCATTTTACATTGATTGGCATTTTGATTTTTTGAGTCTCTGTCATTTATCTTAGTGCATGTAAAGAAATATTGCATTTTTATTTAGAATTGCATAATTGAATTTAAAATTGCATTTTTAGGAAGCATATCATTTATTGAAAATTGAAGTTAGGACTTTGCATTGTTTTCATATTCATTTACTTTACTTGTTGAGTCATAACATCACTAGTTTCACGACCACACCTTTTGAGTAAGCATGGCCATTAAAATTAACGCTATAATTTAAAATTTATTAGTAACGATTTTATTTTCTAGGGTGCACAAAATAGCTTAGGATTTAGTGCCTTGGAATAGGATTTTGTCAGCAAACTTCTCCAAGGATATTAAATCAACATGTGTGTTTGACTAAGGGAGTGGAGAAATCTATTGTATAATCGGTAAGATCATGAGGCTCCGCTTACACCGAAGTTAATCACGAGGTCGTGCGAGGTTGGTTGAAGGGATACCCCCCTGATACCTTCTTAGCGTCATAGATATTTATGGGGATCTATTCGTATTTGAGGATCTTTCTAGTGCCCTTACCTCCGTGAGAGGTAGTGCTTTCAAGGTTTTGGGCTTTGCTACCCTGCCCATATGGTGGACCTGGCTTACGACTGCTTTCCTGTGCATCAGTGATACTGTGGTTGCTTAGTTGCTTGACTTAGGTGCCACATAGGTTACTTGCAGGGGTTATTCTATGGGTACCCTGGATCAGATAAGGGTCGGACAACACACAACCTTAATGGAGGATTATCTCTCCGGGGGGATATGACCAACTGTTTGTTAAGCCCACGAGGGCCCTTATAATTGATTTTGTTACCTTTGATCTTTAGCAGGGAGTCTCAGGCCCCTCTTGGGTGAGACATACCTACTTTAGGGAGGGAGGCCCCTTTCAACCACTTTATCATGTTTGTGTGCATATTGTTCATTTGATTATTTTTGGTGTGCTCTTTGATTATTAGTTGACCTTAGGATTTCATACTAAGTTCTCATTGTCATGGATAGCGGAGTTCCTATGACTCCCTCCTTTACCACTACCCCCCCATGGTGTTCAGTAATTTCATGGGGATGAATTCGTCTGCTTTTCATAATGGTATGCAGAATTATGACACTTAGTCTATGCCTTAGGTCTCTAATCATTTTCCTGTTGATATGTTGAATGTGCCTTCACCCTTTCCATCCTCTCCCTGACCCACTTATATGAATCCTAACATTGGATCCAAGGGCACCATGGCCCCGCCGTCTATATATTCATTTGATATGAGTCATGCCCCTCAACCAACTTTCACTGTGGGAGGTTGGAACCTCCCCTCTTACGGATCTAGTCATAGCTATGTTGTTTCAGGAGCCGGTACTCAAATGGGTGGTTATTATACTTATTACACCCCATCCATGTATCATTCGTCTGCCATGCCAATTCCCACAAACACTTTTCCCATGGAGTGCTCGCATATATCCTCGATTATTTCATATGGGGGGAATTAGTTTTACGGTTCGTCTACCCCCTTCATGGAATCCCTTCACATGGGGGGACAATATATCCTCACTTGAATAATCTTTATCATACTTTTGTCTCTTCGCAGACTTCAGTGATGATGCCCGTACAAACCTCTATGGATCAATTAGGCATAGGATACTACCTTTCCGGACAGGGATAGGGTGTAAACCAGGACCCTTCCTAGCCTGCAATGTTTCAAAACCAATCTTTCCCGGGACCTTGGTATCAAATGCCACAAAACACCACCACCACTAGTCCAGTCACCGCCAATCATACTGGAGTTCCATCACCAACCACTGCTGGTCATGTTGGAGATTGGTCGACGACCTCTGCAATTCATGTTGAATACCCACAACCAACCACTGATAGTAATGCTGGGGGCATCACTCTAGTCACCACGAGTCATATCAATGTCACATATCCAACCTCTGTACATCATGTGTGAGATGAATCTCTCACCTCTACCATTCATGCTGAGAGCATGTCACCAACCATTGTAAATGATGCTCATGGCATTCATACGATTGAGATCTCAGACATAATCCCAAATTCCTTTGTAGGACTTGCGAAGGAAATCACCTTACTCGTTTGTGTCCTACTATTATTGGGTTACTGGAAGCGTGGTTCTCACCTGAGGGCCCTTTGGGTTTTGAGGCATCTATGGTTGCGCCACACCCTATTTCTCCTTTGATTGACACGAAAGTCATGTCGATGCAATCCTCTCCTGACCAAACCCCTGTTGTCGAGGGAGATGTGTCTCTTGTCCCTATTATCATGCATCCTATTCAACCCGGAGTTGAGGAAGTGGTTGTACCGGTGTAATCTCTGGTCAATCCAACTCTCCTTTCTGATGATGATGCGTCCTTCAACCATGTCGTTAGCATTTCTGATACTGCTCTTTCTGAACAAGAGAGAGTTTTACTCTCCCTCCAATTCCTGGAGAAGTTCCCTTTGATTGGGATGGTCTTGTGGGGTATCCAATGCCTTCACCTATGTCCTTTCAAGTAAGAGACATTATCCGATATATCACAGATATGATAACCTCCACTAGCACTTTATCCTCCTCGACTTGGAGAGATTTGGGTTTTCCCAAGATTGTGTTGGCTATTCGTAAAATACTGACATTTCACAGAAGTCTAGCATGGGAGCCTTGTCCTCCCCTGTGACTTGCCACCTAGAAACTCCCAAACGAGTCTAATTTAAGCTCTTTTCCGAATCGTCTAAAAAACGAAAAAGATTGCTGAGTGAATTTGTCCCTTTCACACTCATTAAATTGGACTTGAAAGGTCGGGAGTCTTAGAAGCTCTTTTCCAACTAATTTTCAAAAAGAAAAAAGTTTGTCAAGTGAACTTGTCTCTTTCACACTCGTAAATTGGATTTGAAGGGACGTCTATTTGGTACAAGTTTATCCCTTTTTCAAACAAAGTAGACTGAGATTATGAAAAAGGAATTTTTTTTGCGTTAAGTTGTGATTGCATCCCATGCCCCTACTTGCAGTATTGAGCCTATAGTCGGTTCTCACTTTACATTATAAACCACTTGCCTCAACAATTTTTCATCTTCAACCAAGCAGAGCCTCGTTTATATCCTTCGTAATTTGACACCTTATACCCAGGAGGGAACATTCCCCCGAGTGTCCATCTCCCGCATGCACCTCCTTTCATTGAGCATAGGTATGTTCCACTACTGGAACTAGTTTTTCTTACTTGTGACACTCGTTTCTTTCTATGTATCATAACATTCATTTGACTATGAAAAAACAAAAAGGATGGGCATGAAGGGAGTATTATATTATATTGGCAGTAGTTGTGTTGCCTTTGAGCATAACACAAATTTATTGAGTCCACTTTTCATCATAATTTTGGGTTTAGCATGGCCTTAGGAAGCTGAGATCGTTACATAGAGTTTACTCCACCAACTGGTTACTCTTCCAGTCCCTATGGAGAGTTTGATTGATGCCTCCTGCATCTCACAGTTTCATAATTGATTCTATGTTTCTAGAGTCTTCCATATGTCTCATGATCTTGTTCAAAGTATGTCTATCAACCTATGTCGACCATTCCTCATAACTCTTGACTTTGCATGTTGGCCATACCCTTAGTTTTTCTCAAAATCAAATGATGTTGTAGTCCTATTACACACCCTGGTCCTACTTTTCTCATTGGTAGGTAACCTTGAACCCAATAGTCGACATTTCATCATTGGTCATTGACTAGGTGGTTTCCCTTATGTTCGACGACAAGACATATATTCACACATTGGGATTCATGCAGTGTCTTGGATGCCATTAGCCTTAAGTGTGGTTCCTTGCCTTTGTCAACAATTTTCCTCATTGGCTGCTATTCAGAGGGTCTTTTTCGTGTCCTTCTTGCACTTGGCACATGCAAAAGATGCACAGGTGCGTTGGTTCGTAACCATGTTCTTTGTCCGATTTCCTCCAAATCATTAAGCTCTTGCTTTGTACCTCATGCTGAATGATGAGAGATTCCTTAATGCTCTCCTTTCAGTGGGTCTCCTTCCATCAACTTCAACTCATCTATTTTGGAAATGAGATCTAGAGTCCTATGAGTACCTAGAGGCTTGTAGTCATTAGTGGCAGGTTCTCTCGCCATCGACAGTTGGGAATACATCAATGTCTCTTGATCAATGGATTCTTCAAGTGTTCGACCCCGAATACTTTATTCACACTAGTAATAATGTACTCGGTGCCTTGATACCTACTTTCATCATCGGTAGGTTGTCTCGCGTTTGTTAATGGTATACCTCAATGACCGATAATCAAATGAAGTCTAATCATGTTCGACCTCAACTCCTTTATTCACACAATGTAGACTTGCACCTTTTGTGGATTGTGTAGAAGACTTGAAGACATCAGTATGTAGCCACAAATTTCTTGAGTTGTTGCTTCCTTTTCATTGGACCAGTACCTGTGTGACTTCAGTGATCATGGGAGATCAGATTGTACTCTATTGTATACAAATATCTTCATATTGATTTTGACAATGGTTTTACTGAGCCTTGTTCATGACTATGACAACCTTTGCCATGTAACCACATTTTTATTTATTTATGGCCACGAACAATTGTTTGGTATATTTTCACATGGATCTGCAGTGTAATTCAGATTGGCATCCATGTATGTAAAGTCAGTACAAATTGTAATGAGAAACTAGTTCTTCCAGTTGGGTCCCCATTACTCCACTTCTGGGTTGTTTATAATGTATTTTAGACATCGCAGATACTCCTCTGACCTCAAACATTAGGGGGCATATGTTATAGCAATATTTTCCTCACCCCGTGCAATCTTGCACAGAAGGCCTTTTTCCATTTCCCTATGCAGACTTGTCATCCCTTTTTGCAAATCCCAGAGCTAAAAATACATTTTTTCCACATATATGCACCTTGCCTACTATACAACATGCGTATACGCAGGTTGCACCACTACAACCCATGTACATTGGGAAATGTGCCCCAAAATGAAAAATGGTGTCAGGTTTCCATGTCACGACATGAGATCAGTGATCCTTGGCCTTCCATATACTGGAAACATTTCGAATCGACCCTTCAGTTTGTTAAGAACCAAATATCAATATAGCATAGAAAAACCTCAGAAAAAGTACTCAACGCCTTGAAAAAGAGATAATTTCAGATAATAAGCCTCTTCGAGGGGGAAACCTCCTTTTACCCCACTTAAATGTTCAATTACAAGATGA
>ML824419.1:47850-64888 GCA_009831015.1 Picea engelmannii | reverse complement strand
AGCCATAGCCATATTTTTACTTTCAACATTTCTTGCCACCTTAAATGCATTCTCCAATGATTTGGGTTCCCAAAAGCGAACCTCATGTTGAATGCTATCCTTTAAAGTTCCTATGAATACATCAATCAAGTGATCATCTGGAATATCGGTTACCTTTATATTCTATATTTGGAAGTTCTCAATGTGCTCAGTAACTGAACCCTTTTTCTTGAGATTTATCAATTGGCTAAAGAAGGTATTGCTCCTTGTATCCTCATAGTGTGCTATCATTTCTTCCGTGAAAATTGTCCAAGTGACAAGTGATTTGTGAGAACAAATCCATCAATACCATACAAATTGATTAGGTTCTAAATATAAAGAATCAATTGGTACCTTTTGTGTATGTGGCACATTGTGTAGATCAAAGAATTGCTCCATCTGAAGTATCCATGTGATTGGGTCCTTGCCATCAAACTTCCTCATATCGATCTTAGGAACGTGGTTGCTCTTCAAACCAAAGTTGGAGTTTCTCCATTCTTGATTCACCTTCCTTGTGTCCTCATCATGAATTTCATGGGATGCATTTCAATTTCAGTTGTCTTCTCTGTTACAGAATTTTTCAATACTTCCATGATCTCCTCTTTTAAACCATCCATCTTTGCCTCCAACTTAGCTTCCATCTCTTGTAGTTCATCTTTTGTTACTATCTTCTTTTTTAAATCATTTATGTCCCTACACATTTCTTCACCTTCATCAAGAGTCCAAGTAGGATTGTATGGAGGCTTATTTGGTGTAGAAATTCCCTTTTTGGGTGGCATGTTGGCTAAGTATCACTTTTGAACCTTGATTTTGAGGTGGTTCTGTGAGACAATCTTTCTTTTGTTGTATCTCCCAAGTTTTAGCCCTTTTGGGTATGAAAATTTCTTTTATATAGTTCTCTGATATTTCTTCTCTACAATTCCACAGGTCTAATCAAAATTGGATGTGCCAAGTGGAATTTACGGTAACTTCCCCACAACTTGCTGATTTTTTGCCTTTCTAGGAGATCTCACCTGTATAGCGGGCCCCACACAAAATAATTTATATAAAATTATGAAACTCGTACCAGCCATACTAAAGACTATCCACTATCCAATGAAACCAGTCCCACTTAATTTGGATACTCTAGGAAGAAGTTATGATTGTTTTACCTGGAACACCTTCTTGAGACTAGTCAGATACCCTATCTTACACAGGGTGTATCTACAAATTTAAGACGACCCAGAAGCTAAAATATTTACCACAGATACCTTACTAATTTATGTGAAAAGCCTCCAGAGTTCAGGGTCTGAAACGTTACAAAAATTTTTTTATATCGAAAATTCTGCAATGACTCAGTTCAGGATGATTCCAGAACCATATCTTGTACAGGATGTATCTTCGAAAGTATACGGACTCAGGAGATGGAATTTTAACCCAACGTACCTTGATCCATCTACTAAATATCCTCCAAGCTGTTCCTTCTGAAACGTTGTATAAAACAAGTTATAGCAAAAATTCCAAGGTGTATCAGATGTAGCAGGGAAACCCCAAGACCTTGAGCTCTGATACCATATGTTAAGAACCAAATATCAATATAGCATAGAAAAACCTCAGAAAAAGTACTCAATGCCTTGAAAAAGAGATAATTTTAGATAGTAAACCTCTTTGAGGGGGCAATCTCCTTTTACCCCAGTTAAATGTTCAAGTACAAGATGATTCCAAATGAAAATGTCTCCTTGGTATATATAGGAGACTAGGAGGTATAATTACAACTAATGGAATAAATCCGACATAAATAAAATAACATTACTAATGTAATATGCCCAAATTAAGGGGTAATGAGCCAATATTAGGGCTTAACACAATTCCCCTTGAAGGATATAAATGGTCCAAATCCAAGCTATGGAAAGAAGGAGAAAGAATTCAACTTTGAGAGAAAAGTTACTCTGGAGGAAATATTCACTTCATATTGAGTCTGGATCCCTTTATCCTTTAAGTCTGAACACATTGTTGATCCCCCAAGCTCTTCCCTTATTGAGTGAGAACTAAAATGTCTCTCTTATATGAGCTTGCCTTTGGTGGAGGATTGAAGTGGTGGAGGGCCAACTGGAAGGAACTTAGTTTCTCGGTTCCAAACCGTGCCGACACGAAAGTCTGTAACTTATTCACTTCTACTGATTATATCTTAATAGAAATACTCTTTTCTCATCCAATTAATATCTTGCAAATATTTGAATTATTATTCCATGGGCGTATTTGTTATGAATTCTAATGGATTATGCTATTGAATGTGATAACATCATATATTATCACCATATGCTTGCGTTGCTTGGTTGTTGAGGGCTAGTTGTAGGTATATTGCTTTGGATCAAGTGCTCAACAATGGACTTCATCGAACATCTGGACGAGGTAGGATTTTTATCTTGTCTTTCTAGCACATTTTTTTATATAGCATACTTGAGAATAGAGTTGATTTTTGCAGTCATTTCCATTTTTTGTGGTTTTCCCCTAGCCATAGAGATATTTTCCTCATAACAGTTCTCATTTTCAATCAATATACAAGTGTGAAGAACACAAGAATATTCGGTTTGAGGTCTCAATCTCAGATGCAAATGTCTTCAGGCTCACATTAACATAGTGTTGCTAGACATTTAAAATGACTACTCTATTTTTCATACTTTTTAAAGAGTCAACTTGCTTAAATTAAAGAAAATAAATTGAACACATTTTGTGTTTGCCTCGCTGGCTAATCTAATTTAATAATATGTCCTCCGGTAAATCACTTGTTCAAAGATTTTGTAACTTCTATCATGATAGGGACCACTACCCAAGAAGGATCATATGTTAGTCCATTTCATACAACAACTTACACTTCTAATAAAAGTGGAATTGGAAGTTGTCACAAAATTACCAGTTGATAAGAAAGCACAAGAGTATTTTTTGATATATTGACTACTGATGTCCCAAGTAAATAAGAGTATTTTTCCAACCACTGTCAACAACGTTTTGTTTTTTTACTGTAAAACTTGAGTTTGAAGTTGGGAGTTGTGTTGACCAGATGAAATTACCAGTTGATAAGCCATCACAATATTATTGTATGATATCTTGACTACTATTGTCCCAGGTAAGTAAGAGTATTTTTCCAACAACTGTCAATGATGTTTTGTTTTTTTATTGTAAAACTGGAGTTTGAAGTTGGGAGTTGTATTGACTTAAAAAAATTACCAGTTGATAAGACACCACAAGAGTATTTTATGATATCTTGAATATCGATGTCCCATGTAATTAAGAGTATTTTTCCAATAAATGTCAACGATGTTTTGTTTTTTTACTGTAAAAATAGATTTTGAAGTTGGGAGTTGTCTTGACTAGATGAAATTACTAGTTGATAAGACATCACAAGAGTATTGTATGAAAATCAGTCACCAGTGAGGCACCCTGAAGCTGATGTTGCCGCTATAGAGATGGTGGGAGGCAATAAGGAGGTGCAAAGATGTAGTAGGAGGACAACTCAGAGTATTGAATGACTTGATGATATGGAATTTGATGGAAGACATATCGGGGTCCAGTACTCGAAATATGGTCTGAATGTAGAAATAATCCATCGAGGGAGGATTAGTGCTCATAGACCTGCATAAGACGAATTTTAATTAAACATTCACACCATACACAAACAAAGGTTTAATGGAAAATATTCTTCTCATGTAGTACCTGCATGTGTGGTGATGACAACCTCGTATTCTGACCCAACTTTCACATCAACAAGAACAACCAACTCTTGTTGCTCTATATGGGAATCATTTGGTAGAAGTCATCGAAGGCCTAGAAGAATATGTAATGGAAGTATTATACTTGGATGTGACTTCCCTAGGACAATGCTTGTGGGGAATGCCATTATTTTTGTCAAAGAGTTCCAATGGAGATGGGCCTATTTTCTTCTATTTTTTTTCTGCCATTGCTGCTGAGATTCTATGAGTTTCTTTTGTTGTAGATAAGACACAACTTCATAAGCCACTACCATAATTAGATGCGAGTTACATTAAAATATGTTTGGTTATTCTATGTGAGGTCCGTAACCACTATCACCAACCCCTGACTTGTTAGTTACGGTTTACGACAAAATAATCTCGACTTAACATGTACGAAGATAGGAGTTGAAGCCTTCCTCAACTAAACAGGAACAAAGATAGGCATCGTGGCAAGCGAGATCATGGAAATGACATAAATGAACCTCATGGATATCATCAAGAGGGGGATAGACATTACCATCGTCAAATCTGAATCCCCCAATATCATAGACATGATAGGATTTGCAGTCACAACAGTAGCGAATTAAACGATGGAGGGAGGTGACATAAAGAACTCTTTCTCTCGTACGATGAAGCAGTTACACACCACAAATTTTTTGTATTAGTTTATCTGGCATCTCTCATCCACTTTCTCCAAGAGCATCCCCTTGGAGCTCTCCAATTAATGAAAGAATTAACTTGAGATCTAGATGGGAACCCAATCCTGTACTAGTGAATCAAAGGTGAGGCGATCATAGATAGAACTTGTAGGGAAACCAATATTATTTTTCCAATGACTGAGAGGAACCACCTTGACTAGAAGACAGGGTCAATTTTGGATCCCTCAAAGGTGAACTTTGGCTTCAATGCCGCCTCCTCCCCCTCACGGAATGGAATGAAATGAACAGGTTCAGACAAGCTAGCCTATCATGCGGGGAGCATCTTCAGTAGCAAGGGGGTGACTTCACACCATCGGTTGCCTCTGTTCTATTTTCATATGACACCCACCATGGTATACATCTCTCATTCTTCATTCCATATTAGTCTTGTTTGCTTAAGAAAAAATAATTCAACGACAAAAAAATATATCAGTGTAGTAATGTAATGTATATGTTTCATTATCAATTTTTGCTAGCTCAATAGGTTAAGGTGTGGGTTTTGTTTGCTAGGAAACCTGAGTTCAATACCCTTAAGGTGAGTTTAGTCAGAAGGAGACACCCAAAAATCCAGCCATGTTAAGGGTTGGTGTAGCCCAGGCTGGGTGCGATCCCCGGGTGATTTTGATGACTTAGCTGCCCATGGGTTGTGGTTTCTTATCCAATGGTTAAAAATGTTGGCCCTGTAGGTTACAAACACATTTCTAAAAAACCAAAAAAATGTACTTGTTTCATTGTAGCGGTTGGCAAAAAATATTTGTAAGTGAATTTCCCTCTGAGGAAAAGTCGTTGAGAAAAATAGTTATGGATATCTTATGAAAAAATCACTGCTTGCATGTTGGTTCAGATGGTTCTGTTTTTGCTGCAGCTCCCAGTTCTATATGATGGAGAGCCTTACTATGATATTCTAAATCAAGCCTAGATTGCAGATTGGAGCATTGTGAAAGATGAGGCGGTGAGGCAATACTTGATGTGGCGATGAGGCAATACTTGAGAGAGAAACCGCTACTAGGAGTGGTTCTTTGATTACAGTGCGATGAAGTATGAGGTGGTGACGACGATGAGGAGCAAAGGGGGAATGCAAATTATTGATGTGAAATCATGAATACTAAGAAGCGGAGGTGGACTGCAGAGCATTGATCAGGCCCAAAACCTCGACTACAACAAGTGTCAAAGTCCACCCGTGCAAACAACCATTGAGATTTTTTTTTTTAATTCATTTTTTAATGTTGAAAATTCCAAAATAAAAATCACATGCACTAGGGCAATAATGTCACATCAACGAGATCTGAACGAATTAGAAATTGGATTTATAATATTTAATAAATACCAAAATAATTTTATTTAATGGAAACATAGGTTAAATAAATTAGGGTAATAAGAATTTCGAACAGAACTTAGGTTAAATAAATTAAGGTTTAAAAATTAGAATGCAAAACATGCCAACTAATGTAATAAAATGCACCAACTAATAGGTGGTCAACCATCATTGACCGCCATGCAAAAGTTAGAGTCCCTAGCCGGAGGCAAGGACTAATAAACCAAGGGTATAGTATAATAAGTGGATTTCACCATAATACTCATGGAAAGATAATTTGACCTTAAACAATCTTGACTATGACTAAGATGTAAGTTGGAATAAATACAATTAAATTTAAAATTTTAAAATATTTATTATTTTGTTGATAAGTATAGAATATTTATTATAATTTTGGAAATAATTAAGTTTAATTTTAATGAATAATAAATTGATATAATAGAGGGATAGTATTTTTCTAATTTATAATGTATATATTTGTAGTTTTAAAGTAAGATTTAAATTTGTTTTTAATTGGTTAAGAGTTTTTTTCCTTTGAATTTAAGGAAACAGGTTAATAACCCAAAACCCAGAGGAGTGAAAGTTTACCCCTACAAGTCATAATGAGTGAATTTTTACCCTTAAAAGTCATAAAGAGTTATTTAAATAACATGATTTTTATTGAATATTTACCACATTAAAAAATAAATAAATAATGATATAATTTTAGGAAAAATTAAATTTAACTATAATTAATAATATAATTTAGAGAAAAATAGCTAGGTGTAAGGAAATTTGATAAAATATATTCATCTTGTATATACAAAATGGATTAATGAAGTAGTTGCCTCCAAAACACTTATAATAGATTAATTTGAAAAAACTATAAGATTTATCACAACTAATGATAATAATAATAATAATAATAATAATAATAATAATAATAATAATAATAATAATAATAATAATAATAATAATAATAAATAAATAATATGAGTATGAAGGTTTTCATAGTTAGTCATAATGCTAGAAACATTTCTGGATAAAATCTATGTCACGAGTTTTGAAATGTCCAATGTTTCAAGTGGACACTCCTCCCATCATCAAGGGAAATTGAAGCTTTTATGTTAGAAAATAGTGCTAGGGTTTTTAAAACTTTCTGGATAAAAACTGTGACATGAGTTTTGAAACGTCCAATGTTTTGAGTGGACACTCCACCCATCATTAGGGAGAATTGAAACTTTTATGTTAGAAAAGAGTGTTAGGGTTTATATTTATACACCGTAGCACTCTTTTCTAACATAAAAGATTCAACTGTCCTTGATTATGGGTGGAGTGTCCACTCAAAATGTTAAATATAAACCCTAGCACTCTTTTCTAACATAAAATATTAAATTATCCATGATGATGGGTGGAGTGTCCACTTGAAACGTTGGACATTTCAAAACTCATGACATTGTTTTTATCTAGAAAGTTTTCTAGAAATAATAAATATTATATATAAGCTATAAAAAATTAAAAATAATATTTAATTATATGGAAAATGTTATATATATATATATAATTGTTAATCATGCTTATCTTGGGTGTTATGAACCAATTAAAATATCATAATAGAATAGAAGTGCACACCATGTACAACAATGCAAGCATGGAGCACAACTCCAATATAGATAATAGAGACGAGTTACACAATAACTCAAAGAATATGAGAACTTCCTCCAAATATTCAAATACATTCATACATCACAATTCACATGTCCTCAATAATGAATACATGATCTCTATATATAACTATTCACACCTACACATGAGGCCCCTTTACTATTAGGCCTACCATATTACATATATATTTACACATTACATGTACATTTATCCCCATATATTCCCCTCTTGTGGTCATATCATATACATTTAACCCTATATAGTCCCCCCTTGGATCATAACATACTACCCACCTTCAAAAAGATTTGTCCTCAAAGCTTTGCAATTAAAGGTTTCACATGTGTTGAAACCAAGTAATATGATTTTCTTATGTTCCTTCTTTATTCTTCCCATTTATGATGATCCATCCATCCAAAATAAATTATTTTTTGTCATAATCCTTGGTGGCTAGTTGTTGCATAATTCCATTTCCCTTGATTCCATGTATTATTTTTGAAGCTTCTCCAATTTGTAGTAAGATGTTGGTCTATGATAATATCTTGTTGAATAATGGTTATGTGAATACTTGTTCCATGAATATTGATAAGTATTCCATCTCCTTCCTTGATATTGTTGATATCAAACTTCTTGTCTTCCTTGAAATATTTCCTGGTAATGAGGGTGTTGATATGGTTTCACATTTGACAGTTTTCCTTCACTTTATACATGCATTTTTTCTATCTTATTTTCATAGACAATGACATCCTCTATCCTCTTTGCTTGGTCTTTGATTATTCTAGCCTTGGATATAATACCATCATATTTGGCATGTACATCCTCTAGATGAAGTTCAACTTCTTCAAGTATCTTCTGGTGACCTTATCGAATCTTGTCTTCTTTCTCCTTTTTCAAAATTTTCCCATGCGGGGGAGAGTTTAGTGCCTTTATCAAGGTTAACCCACCACTTGAAATCTTCACTAGTAAATAAAATTACTACCATAAAAGGAGTCAAATATATTTTCTTTATTATCCTTAACCATTCCCTGGTATTGATTTCATATTTATCTTCATCTCCACTAAACTTAGGCATTGCCATTGATGCTTAATTGAGGTCTAACCCAAACATTCAACTTACAATTTCAATATATTATGAATAATGATCTAAAATAGTTATAATCCTTGTTCCAATACATTATTATATGTTTTCTCTTTCCAATGTCTTTTGAATCAGCTGAATCGGACATCCCAATAAAAAGTTATGATAGTTTTAAGTGAACATACCTTCGAAACCTTGGTTTCGAGTGTGTCCTTCTGGCCAACATTCCTTTTGATATAATTATGAAATTTTGGCCCTTCTGAGTCTGAAATTTCAACCTATAATACTCTAATATGTTTTCTTTGCAATGCCACAAGTCTAACCAAAATTTCATGTGCCAAATGAAAGCTATGGTAACTTTCCCAAACCTTGCTTATTTTTGGCCTTTTCTGGAGAGAGAACTTGTACATAATCTCAGGTGCTCGATATTTAATACATGATTATGAAATTTGTACCATATATACTATGGATTTTCCTCTTTTAAATGCAACTAATGTTGCTAAATTTGGATCCTCTTTGAAGACGATATGACCGTTTTACCCAAAACACTTTTTTGAGACTAGTTATAGGAATAATAAAAAACCCTATCTTCCACAGGGTATATCTCCAAAAGTATAATGATCTAGAAGCTACAATTTGTACCACATGTACCTTTCTATATATTCTATATAAACCCCAAGTTTTGTTTTCTGAATCTATATAGAAAAACAGTTATAGTGAAAATTCCAAGATGACTCGCTTGAAGAAATAAAACCCTAGAATCGATGCTCTGATACCAAATACATTATGAACTAAATGATTAAAATATCATAAAAGAACATAAGTACACACCATGCACAACAATGTGAGCATGTAGCACAACTCTAATATAGATAACAAAGATCAATTACACAATAACTCCTTAAATAATAGGAGAACCTCCTCCAAATATCTAAATACATTCATACATCACAATTCACATGTCCTCAATAATGAATACATGATCTCTATATATACTTATTCACATCTACAAATGAGGCCCCTTTACTATTAGGCCGACCGTATTACATATATATTTACACATTACATGTACATTTAGCCCCATATATGCCCCCCTTTGGGGTCATATCATAGACATTTAACCCTATATATCCCCCCCTTAGGTCAAAACATTAGGTGGTTGGGAGAAATGATTGTTATCCCCCTCATTAGCATTCAAATTCCATGAGTGATATGTTGAGATCATCATGAGTATATTGTTTTAATGACTCCAATCCTCGTTGTTGATCGACCTTATGCCCTGGAGATTCTAGGATTTACCCTCAGTACCATCCTCGCAATGAGGGGAAGAACTCTACATTTTTACTGAATAATGTAACATGGAAAAAAAAAGATATATACGTGATTATACAAATAAATAAATAAAATATTATATTTATGTATAAAAATAATAAATTTTATTTTTGAAATTTTAATAAAAAATAATTTTGATAATTTTTTTAAACAATTTTTTTTTTTTTTTTAATTTTAATAAAATATATATTATGATGATGGTTAACCTCCACCGAGACCAAGATAAAATAAATAAATAATATAAATAAAATAAAATTTTACGTAAAATAAAAAAATATTGTTACAATGTAAATATAAATTGCTTAACATTAATTTAAATTTTATTTTTACTTGTTAATTTATTAAACTAAGTCCAATTACAATAATTTTAAATTCATTTTAAATAATTCAAAAAAAAATATTTTAAAGGATTTAATATTTTTCAACATTTGAAAGAGAGAGTAAACTTATTTCTTTGGTCTTTCTTAGTGGTAATCTCATTAGCACATAAAAAGAAAATGGGTTTAAAAATAACAATAAAATAGTGGTATATATAGAGTGGTCATTGGTAATCGTGAATATTAATTGGGTTTAGTTTCAGTAGTTGGAATAAGGATTGTTATTGTTTTCACTCAAGATCACTTAAGATAAATTCTCACATATAATATGATTGAACTTTCACCAGTTTGTCAAAGGAAAAACCATTTGTATCCACTCTCCAAACTTGTTACGTCGATAGGCATCCCTCTATTTGGAAATGAGGTGCTAGATGATAAGTTATTTTAATGCAAAGATGAAGTATGTGGTTAAAATTTAATGAATAGATAATTTTACGCTAGGATGGATAGTGACATATCATGAATGTCTCAATGAGACATAACCATTTAGGATTGAAGTAATTCAACATAACATAATGAAGATGAATGTCACAATGTGACATAACCATTGGGGAACATCACAAGCCAACATAACCCTTGAGGAACGTCACAATGTGACATAACCCTTGATGGATGTCACATTTGAACATAACCATTGAGAACATGACAATTTGACATAAGCCAACCATGATAAATTTCATAGTTTGATATCACCATAGTAAACCATGGTCAAACATAATCAACATGATCAACCATAGTCAACCATGGCTAACCATGTCAAACCATGGTTAGTCAAGGTCAAATAAATTTAACCAATGTCATTCACATAGTCAACCGTGTTCAAACCATGGTCAACCATAATCAACCATGGTCATGGTCAACCAAAATCAACCATGGTCATGATCGTCGTCAACAATGGTCATGGTCATGTTCAACCATGGTCAACCATAGTCAACCATGGTTAAGGTCAACCATAGCCAATCATAATCATCCGTGGTTAAGATTAGCCACATAGTCAACCATGTTCAACCATAATCAACCATGGTCAAATGTGGTCAACCATAGTGAACCCATTGTAAACCAAGGTCAACCATAGCAAACCAAACATAAACTAAAGTCAACCATAGTAAATCAAAGTTGACCATAGTAAATCAAACATGAAACTAAGTCAACCATAAGTTGACCATAGTTAACCATAGTAAACCAAGGTAAGCCAAAGTAAACCATGGTCAATTACGGTCTACCATGTTCAACCATAGACAACCATGGTCATCCATAGACAACCACAGTCAACCAAATGTAACCATAGTAAAATATGGTCAACCATGTCATCCATATTCAACCACAATCAACATGGTTATCCATAGTCAACATGTTCACCCATGGTCAACCAATTTCAACCATGACCAATAATAGTTTAACACAGTCAACCATGGTCAACCAAATTCAACCTTAGTAGACCATTATTTACTAGAATCAATCATAGTCACACATAATCAACCATGGCTAACCAAAGTCAACTATGGTCAAACATAACCAAACATGGCCAACCATGGCTAGTTGTAGCCTAATGTGGTCATCCATGGTCAACCATATCATAGAATTTTCATTATTAATTATATTTATATGGTCAACCATGGTCAATGTGGTCAATCATGGTCAATGTGGTCAATTATGGTCAACCATATCATAAATATTTCATTATTAATTATATTGATATTTTAATTCACAAATCTACTAATCCTCCCCATGCACGTTGTCTATCAATTAGCACAACCACATAATTAAAAGTGGTTGATATACGTTGATCAATGTAATTTTACACCTTTCAAAATTAATGGCACTGATTGGTGTATATCAACCACTTTAAATTATGTGGTTGTGTTAGTAAACTTTTCTTTGTACAAGTTTATCTACAACTACCACTTTAAGAATGTTCTCTGACTAGAGATAATTATGGAATTCCAAGCCTGCATGAACCAATTTGATTTCAAAACTATGGATATTTCGTTATCTAGATAGAATCTATAAAGGAGAGAGAGAAGAGAGTACAATTTTGTTTTGTCAAGTTGGAGAAACATACATAATTATTGTTTAGAGTAACCATATATATTGGGTCAATGAAGCCTAATTCTCATTCACACCTAGTTCATTAGAGTACTCTCTATAAAACCGAGCATGTTTGATCCATTACAACCAAAATTATCTTATTTATTTAGGAAGCACATAAACTAGTCTGATTTGGTGTACAAAAACAAAAAAACACTATCATTGAAAAATTGTTCTCTAGACAATGGAAAATTTGAAATTTCAAGCGTGCATGGATCAACTTTCAATTCAAAACTTAGAGTATTACATTATCTATGCACTAGAACTTTTCTTTCTCACATACATGTCTATTTATCTCTGTGAAACTAAGTAGGGTGAAAGTAATTAGGGAACCATCTTGTTAAAATTTCATTCCAAGCAAAAGAGAGAGTAACCTCACCATAGGATTATTATCTCCTTAATAATCTCCATTAAGGTTAGGGTTTTTTCTAAAATGGAAAAACTAAAGATTTTAATTCAGTGGAGGGAAGCTACTTTCTGTTTGTATGAAATGTTATTGTTGAATTGGAGACACTGATAAATAATAAAACTAGAAAAGGGAAAGTCAAAATCAAGTGGGTGAAACAAGGATGTCCCCTCTCTCCCACAATATTCAACATATTTATAGATTAGTTATAAAATGTTGGAAGAGTAATACACATGATTTATGAAAAGGAAATTGGATTTCCTAAACAAATTTTGCAATTACATTGACAAGTTAGAAGATTGTTCGAAAGTTGCATCTTGTGTTGAACCAACTCTTTCTAGTATAGTAATCATCTTTCTTCTCTATGCCAATTATATTGTTCTTATGGCAAGGAATCCCTATGACCTTAGTAACCAACTTAGAATCCTCAAGGACTTATTCTCTAGTACAAGTATGACCGTGAACACTGACAAAATGAAGGTTATGATCATTAAATCCAACAAGATCACCTACGATACTTTTGTATATGACAACAATATCTTGGAGGAAGTTCCTTCGTACAAGTTGTTGAAATTACTAAAACAACTGAGAGGGGGGGGGGTGAATCAGTTGTAACTATGCTTAAACAATTTTAAGTCTATTAAAACATTATTAATCTTTCTTCAAGTGATCATCAACAATATACAACATATGGACAGTAAAATTAAAGAGCATCAGTCACACATAAAGTATACACAGAGACAGATTTTCACGAGGAAACCCATAAAGGGAGAAAACCTCTTCTTCTTTGAAATGATAGGTAGTCTTTTAAGTTCTGTACATCATCTATAATTGAGAACCAACTCAATGTGAGGTTGCTATCTCTGTTTTACAAGATGCAACTTGTTTGAGAGCACCAACTCTCTGGTTTCTCTAGCACCCACTAGAAGGAAGCACCAACTCCCTGAATGTTTCAGCACCAACTGGATGGAAGCACCAACTTCCTGAATGTTCCAACACCAACTGGATGGAAGCACCAACTTCCAGTTACACAGTTTCCAACCTGTATAACAGAGAACACTTGTTCTCCCTTGCACCACCTTGCCACCCTGGTTTCTCTGGCTGCAACCAGATGGAAGCTACAACTTCCTGTGTTCAAGTTCTCACTTGAACCTCTGAGGACAATAGTCCTCCCGAGCACCTCCCAACCTCCCTAGATATGAATAAATAAATAACTAGTCAACTACGCAAATAAATCAATTCTTACCAATCTTTCTTTGTTCTGTAAATCTGGTCTTCTACTAACTGTTCTGCTCTTCTTCTCTTCCTCTGTCTGTTCAGCAGGTCTGCTCTACATTAACTTGTTCTATCATTCTTCTCTCCTTACACTTCTCTTCATCATCCGTTACTCTTCTCTGAGTCTCATCTCATTCTTTGCATATTCTCCATCTTACCCTGCACATTCTATGATTTTCCTTTCTTACTGTTTCATTCCTTTTCTCATACAGAACAACCAACCACACGTTGTCTGTCTCATTTTCTTTTATACACACCCACGACGGTTCAACTTCCCATCTCCTTCGGCAAAAGGAAGACAACTGTCCGAGCAACTAAAACGCCAACTGAAACACTAACTGATTTGCAATCATGAGTCCATTTTGCTAACAGATTCGTAACTGGGGAGTTAACTTTGAGGGAGAACAATAACCTTTCGATCATATTCCAATTTATCTGCTCCATTGGATGAACTTTATTGACATTGCCTTTAAATCGGGTTTCGACATTTCGGCAATCCTATGCTAAGTGTCTCGACACTTCATTCCGCGATTTCCGAAGTTCCGATACAGATCTTTTCTACGCTAGCTCCTTCCCCAACATGACTATGGTCATAACCAAGTGCCTATGCAAAAAGTTCTTTCACGATCTCTCATTTCGTGAATTTTAACACTATGCTTCGTTGACCCCAAGTCAGCGAAAATTCCATCGCTTGCCACATGTCCTGTGATTCGACAATCTAGATTTGATCTTGATTAAACAACTGCGATTGAATCGGGATTTTGCATATCGCGATTTCGACATCCTTGTTGCATTGTTTTCTTTGCCTCTCCATATCCCGATTCGCGAAACTCCGATATGGTATTAGATCAACAGTCCAGATCTAATCTTGATTTAACGGCTCATATTACGTCGCGATTTCTCATATCGCGATTTCAGGATTCTTGTGATTGTTTCTTGTCTCTCCATGTCATGATTCGCAAAACTCCAATTTGAGGTTGGATCAATGGTCCAGATCTGATCTTGATTCAACGGTTGCGATTGAATCACGATTTCGCAATTCTTGTTGCATTATTTCTTGTCTCCCCATGTCGCGATTCGCGAAACTCCGATATGAGGTTGGATCAACGGTCCAGATCTGATCTTGATTCAACGGTTGCGATTGAATCGTGATTTCGCAATTCTTGTTGCATTGTTTCTTGTCTCTCCATGTCATGATTTGCGAAACTCCGATATGAGGTTGGATCAACGGTCCAGATCTGATCTTGATTTAACGACTGCGTTTGAATCACGATTCTGCATATCGGGATTTCGAAATTTTGTACGCCCACTTCTCCTTGTACTTTAATGAATGTGCAGGTTCTCCTTGATCCAACGATGGCTGGGTCCTGCGCTTGGATCTAACGTCTTAGATCTGTTCTCCTCTTCAGTGCTCTTCTTGTCTACATTCAGATCTGACGACCCTCGTTTTTTCGAGAATTTTGAATGGGATCCAATGATCAGAAATGCTTCTCAAACTTTATGAGCCTTCGATCATTCGATCAATGTTGCGTTGCCTTCGATCATTCAATCTTCCTGAACTTATCTTCTATTTGCATATCTGTTACAAACTTCCTGTACTCATGTTACTTGCCATCAATGACAAGCATTCGATGTCTATTAAATATTTGCCATTAGCTGTCTGTTAAATATTTGCCAACAGTCTTTGCTCTTCCCCGGTTATCACTGCACCACTGATCATCGCTGTTGTACTCAAGCCATCATCACTACTGTACTTGCCATCAATGACAAGTATACACTGCTTGTAAATTCTTCCTGTACTCATGCCATATGATGTCTGTTAAATATTAGTCAACAATCTCCCTCTTTGGCATTGATGGAAATACAAGCACCCACATGCATTTGGACTTGGCTCGACTCTCCTCCTAAACTCTTTTCTCCCCCTTTGACATCAATGTCAAAGAAGAAACAATCTTCCCCTGATCTGTTGCAAAAACATACTCCCCCTGTCGACTATAAGCATCTTGAAAATACACCAGATATTCAATAAGTACTCCCCCTAACCAGGTGAACAGATTAGACACAAGAAATTATAACCCCCAATTTTTGACGAAAATATCCATAAGGGGTCCCTGCTAATGGTTTAGTAAAGATATCAACTATCTGTTCTTTAGAAGGAATATAATTCAGCTGAACAATTCTGTTTGTAACTTGTTCTCTGAGAAAATGGTACTTTATTGGAATATGCTTAGTCTTGGAATGAAGAACAGGATTCTTGGAAACACTAATGGCACTGGTATTATCACAATGAATTGGAATAGGATCAGTGTAAGTTACCTTCAGATCTGCAAGAGTTTGTATCATCCATAAGATTTGTGTGCAGCAAGTAGCAACAACAATGTATTTTGCCTCTGTAGTGGATAATGAAATGGATCCTTGCTTTTTACTAAGCCATGCAACTAATGAGTCACCCAGAAAGAATGCCCCTCCACTGGTGCTTTTTCTCTCATCAACACAATTTGCTCAGTCTGCATCTGAATAAGCAGTTAACTGGAAATTCTGATTTCTAGGATACCACAGACCATAAGTCATTGTTCCCTTCAAGTATTTAAATATCCTTTTGACAGCTACCAAATGACTTTGTTTAGGAGCAGACTGAAATCGACCTACCATCCCAACAACTTTCATTATATCGGGACGGGATGCTGTGATGTACAAAAGACTACCTATCATAGAGCGATATGTCCTTTGATCAACATCAGGTGAGATATCATCTTTACTCAGCTTGCAACCAACCACCATAGGTGTGCTAACTGTAGAGGAATCTTCCATCTAAAATTTCTTGAACATCTCTTTCAAATATTTTCCTTGAGAAATAAAAGTTCCTGCAGAGATTTGTTTTACTTGTAGGCCAAGAAAATATGATCCTATCATGGACATTTCAAATTCAGTTTGCATAGAATTAGCAAACCACTGGACAGATGATTCATTAGTACAACCAAAAATAATATCATCTACATAAACCAAAACAACTAGTAAATTATCACATTCAGACTTAATGTAAAGGTTACTGTCAACAATACCTTTCTTGAACCCTTTT
>ML824419.1:26288-43555 GCA_009831015.1 Picea engelmannii | reverse complement strand
GTCTTTTAAGTTCTGTACATCATCTATAATTGAGCACCAACTCAATGTGAGGTTGCTACCTCTGTTTTACAAGCTGCAACTTGTTTGAGAGCACCAACTCTCTGGTTTCTCTAGCACCCACTAGAAGGAAGCACCAACTCCCTGAATGTTTCAGCACCAACTGGATGGAAGCACCAACTTCCTGAATGTTCCAGCACCAACTGGATGGAAGCACCAACTTCCAGTTGCACAGGTTCCAACCTGTATAACAGAGAACACTTGTTCTCCCTTGCACCACCCTGCCACCCTGGTTTCTCTGGCTGCAACCAGATGGAAGCTACAACTCCATGTGTTCAAGCACCCACTTGAACCTGACGACCGTCGTTCTTTCGGGAATTTTGAATGGGATCCAATGATCAGAAATGCTTCTCAAACTTTACGAGCCTTCGATCATTCGATCAATGTTGCGTTGCCTTCGATCATTTGATCTTCCTGAACTTATATTCTGTTTTCCTATCTGTTACAAACTTCTTGTACTCATGCTACTTGCCATCAATGAAAAGCATTCGATGTCTGTTAAGTATTTTCCATTAGCTGTCTGTTAAATATTTGCCAACAGTCTTTGCTCTTCCTCGATTATCACTGCACTGCTGATCATCGCTGCTGTACTCAAGCCATCATCACTACTGTACTTTCCATCAATGACAAGTATACGCTGCCTGTAAATTCTTCCTATACTCATGCCATCTACTGTCTGTTAAATATTTGTCAACACAAGTATCTTGGAATTTGATATTCATCACAAGCTCAATTGGAACTATAACATTGAGAAAAGGATAAATGGAGGGTGGAAATCTTATTATGGGCTTGAAAATAATTGTAAATTAGAAGACCTTTGGCCATGGGATAAGAAAAATTTCCTCTTTGAGACTCTTGTCACTCCTATTATCTTATATGGATTTGAATTTTGGGGATGCATTATCTCTTGAGAATCTTGGAGAAAGATATAACATATCCAAAATATTTTTATAACTTATAATCTAAAAATTAAAGGAAATACACCCTATCATATCCTCCTCATAGAAACGAGCCTTTATCCCATTGAGAGCACATCTATGATTAGGTACTTAATGTACAAGAACTAGATAAACAATATGGATGACACGTGGCTCCCCAAAATTGCTTCAGACTCTAGCTAAAATCACCAACGGCTCAAGCGGGGATGGCATAATGATGGCAAGTATTGGCTAAATGGGGAATAAAAGAAGAATTTATTGTACAGAATACCGATGAGATTGCAAATATTGTACAAGATAAATTTAAGGAGAATATTGCAATAAATAATTAGTGGATAAAATAAAATAAAGATATTGTAAGGAAGTGGCTAACCCTAATCTTGAATATCAAAAGTATTTATTTGTTTTGACTAGAGTAAAGAAGAGAATTGATATTGCTAAAATAAGAAGTGATTCTCATGAGTTGCATAGTGAAACTGGGTGTTGGGAAATCCCCAAAACACCATGGCAGGAAAGAATTTGTCACCTTAGTGACATCAAGAGGGTTGAATATTAAAAAAACTTTCTCCTAAATTGCCTTGCGTGTACACAAAAAAGATCTCAATTTCAAAACATTTGTAACAATACCGACCTTCCCAACCTTCTAAGTCAACAAAACTGTAGTGATCTTGGAATGCTTCTCTTAATTCTTTTCAAGCATTGAAATAACATTTTATAGAATTCCAAGTAATCTCTTACTTTTATTAAGGCCCGATAGACCAATTTTGGTCCCAATGGACGTTAATCATCATCATCGTCATCGTCGTCATCAATAGGTACTTCTTATGAAGACATAACCATCACATTTAATGGTGCAAAATTGAAGTAGTTCCTTCTTACAAGTACATGGGCCTTAAATTTGATTGTAGTTATAATTGACGTTTGTCTTGAGAAACTATTAATAGGGGGCAAGAAGGTCCTTTATTCTACATAGAATAAATGTAGAAAAATTTAGCAATGTAGGAAATTGAGGAATTTTCTCTTTAGAACTACAATACAAACAATAATTTTGTAGAGTTGAGTGTGGCCTTTCCAAAGAATCTTGAAGGAAAATTAAGAAGTTAAAAACATATTTTTGTTAAAATAAATAGAAGTTAAAATGCAAACAACTTATTGTGCCCTTATTGTGCCTTTCTTTTATGAAGTTACAGATAAAATGCTACCAATTTATCTTTAGTGTTTTCTCTCTTGAATACATATTAATGCTGCATCTACATGCATTTAATCAAATACATTGGAATCATATATATATATATATATATATATATAAAGTTGATATTGAAATATTTTACTTCAGTGGACATTGAAATATTTTTTTGTTATATATATAAAGCACAACTAAAAATACAAAATTCTTATGGTTAAAACATTTCAATGGTGTGATACTTAGTACAAGGGATATGTGTAATTCCTTCAATTGTCAACATGGAGTGTTTAATTATTATAAGTAACTATTAAAAATTACTTCATCTTTACACCATTTAGAAATGAATTTTGTACTTTAAAACTTTTTTTTAAGTTTAACATCGACGCTATTTGCAAACCCTAGTTCCCCACCATTGATCAATTTTCACGAGATGGGTTTGGCTCCCAGAGGGGATTTGGAACTCCTCTTGACAAGAAAGATATCGCATTTCGTACCATGGCTGCAATCATGACTTTGTCCTCTAAAGGCCAACCATCCATATTTGTGAAACATATCAAACATATTCCTAAAATTCCTATTCTAGGAAGGAACTCAAGACAAATGGCTTTGGGAATGGTAGAAGGAGGGGTAATATGTCAATTCATTAGGGGTATGGACATCCCCCAGAACAATTGAAAATTGGATTCAATAGAACTGTAAAGTTCACATCAAGGGAGGAATAATAGATTTCTTCTATGGCCAAGGTAATTACACCTTTCTCTTTCAAATCAAACAGGATAAGGATATAAAATTCAAGAGCATGCCTTATTTCATGAGGACTAGATGAATATAATTAAATATGTGGATTCCTAAATTTAACCCCGAGAATCACTTTCCTTATACATTTCTAGTTTGGGCGTGACTTCCTCATATCCCCCTTCATTGCTAGAATGAAGAAACCCTAAGATGCCTTGGGAATACTCTTGAAATATACATAGACATGACTATTCTAAAAGAAGGGATGTTCGCTTGCGCTAGGATTTGTGTGGAAGTTGACTTGTAGAAGGGGCTCCTAGAAGCAATCCTTTTGATCTTGGACAATTGGAAAGATGAAATCCCTTGTATTACGAGCATCTCCCCTTCAAATGCAATTTTTTCCATGAATATGGAAACTGTAAAAAAACTTTCAAGAAGGTAGTGCAAGAGGCCCCTCTGATATCGGGAAAAGATGAGTTGTGGAAAATAGTTAAAGGGAATATGAACCCCAAGAAAATAACACCAGATAAAAACTTGAAATCATCTTGTTCTTCTTCAAGTAAAGGAGCAAGATTAGGACCCTAGTACAATAATCATCCCAAATGGTAGGTGCAACCCAAAATAAATCAAGTCAACTTGTCATCCCATGGGAAACTAGACAAATATATAGCTAAAACCTCCTCACTTAATTCGAATAGATTTGAAGTCCTCTTCCAGTAGGATCCAATAATAAATCTCGAGAAGGTAGGGTTAGGAATTTCTAAGCTCATTTTTGTTGAACGTATCGTCTTAGGAATTCCTAAGCCCCTTGTCTAAAAAATACCTAAAAATATTCAAGAAATAGAAAACCCGATGATGGAAGATGAAGAACTTTGAGTAGACTAGGAGGAGAATTGTGAATGGATACTAGAGAAACCCAACATATGCCCCTGAATTCAAACTAGAAAAAAATCTCATCAACGAGAGGAAATGGAAAAAGAGGAGGATGATTTAGAGGAGAAGTTTCCAAAGAAACCTGGTATAAAGATAGCTAAAGAAGACATAGAATAAGTAGTATCTAGAGACACAAAGATGGGTACTTAGTCAACCTTAGACAAGACCATATCAATAGGTTCCATGATAATTATAAATTTAGGTGCTTCAACACTATCTCAAGGTGGTTCCCCTAAATCTCAAAATAAATAATGAAAATTATTTCCTAGAAATGTAGAGGGTTAGGGAGTAAGTATAAAGAGGAATCATTGAGGGATTTCATATGAACCAAAAAGCCCCAAATTCTTCTTCTTTAGGAGACAAATATGGTGGCTAAAAAAATTGTAGTGTATTGTAAAAATAAGTGACGCACTAGTGAAGGGACCACAATAGGTTCTCAAGGAGATTTAGGGGGATTCTACACAATATGGAACAACACTAGCTTGAAGCTGGTAAACCCTTCAGTATTCAACACTAGATTCTTACTAGTTTTTTTCATACCCAAATAGGGAAGAAGTTTTATTTGGTTAATGTTTGCATGCCAATGGTTTACAAATAAAAATAATTTTGTTGGAACTCACTCTTGTCTCTCTAAAATCTAGGAAATTCATAGAATAACATCATAGGAGGAGACTTCAATGTCACTCTGAACAATAAGGAGAAAGAAGGGGCAACACTATTAGAGATCCATTCCATTAAAATTTGGAGGACTTGATGGTTGAATGGGACCTAGTAGATATTAATCCTTACAAAGGATAGTGTACTTGGTCCAACAAAAGGGTTGTGTTAGGTCATATAGCCACAAGGATAGACCATTTTTGGTTCATAGCGATATTTTATCTCAAGATTTCTAATTTCTTATAAAGTAATTCCTTATTCAATTTCTAATCATAAACCAATTTTTCCAATTCTTAAATATTCCCTTGATAATGTCCCCCCCCCGCCCCCCCCCTTCATATTTAATCCCTTGTGGTTACACTATTAAAAAGCAATGGAAGTTATCTCCAGTACTTGGCTCACTTTGATTGTGAGTTCACATGTTTACATATGGTAACAAAAGATGAGGTTAGTGAAATTAGTAGTAAAAAATTGGGTAAAATGCTATTACTCATCCCCATACTCTAAGGAGTTGTTTCTCTCCCAACAAAATTTGGTTCAGGAAAAGCTAGAAGCAGGACTGTAAGTGACAAAAGAGATACAATAGGTTGGGTGCAAAATTTGTCAAAATATGAATAAGTCTCTTAGAGTTGAAGAAGAAACTTAGAGACTTAAGTCAAGGAGCCTTTGGTTAAAATTTGGGGATCACAACACAAACTTATTTCATTTTCAAGCCAAGGTGAGGAGGCAAAACAATAACATCAAATAAATTGCATTGGAAGACGACGGAAAGGTTGCAAATTTTTAGGAAATTAAAATAGCAACCAAGGAGAATTTTCAAGATCTATATTCAAAATATGTGGGAGAAAACCCCAGTATTACTACTGACCTCCTCAATAACATCCCCATGTTTTTCACCTTAGAGGACAATGCAAACATTCTAAATCAAATTGAATAATGTGAAGTGGTCAATGTAGTTTGGATCTTAGATCCAAACAAGGCGCCAGGCCAGGGTGGCTTTACCATTTATTTTTGTATAGTCTATTGGGATTTGATTAAGTATGATCTTGTTCAAATGTTAAGGTATGTTCATAAATATTACATGCTAGGTAGTGTTGTATACCTAATCCTTGGGATTATGTTATATTATAAATTTTAATTTAGGAGAAATATGAAGAGTCATAGGTGAATAGGAAGAGTCATTTTCACCTCTTATAAGATGAAACCAAAGGCACTTATTATTGTATTTATGTATGGATTAATTTAATGAAATGCAATTCAATTTGTGGATTTACTCATTTCCCAACATGTTAGTGGTATTAGAGCACTGGTTGTTTTTTATAACTCCATAATCTCTCCAGAGGAGTGGTGCACTGAGATAGCATGACCTCTCTCTAGCTTCGATGTTCACAAGTTAATAATCCTTTTGTAGTTATACATTATTACAGAGCCCATGCTTCCCATCATCTATGAAATCCCTGACCACTACATGGCCACATTCATTGGATTTTAACCTCTCGTATTCCATAGTATTTGTAATAAAGTCTAGGAACATGTATTTTTTCCTTCGCATTTGGATTTTCAGTTACAAGCATTGTCATTGCACTTTGTATGGAAGGATTTGTGGTCTATCCATGTGGTCATTTCACTGTAGACATGAGATTATTATGATGGAATAGAAATATGAATAACATAGTTAGAATCTGAAGCATTACACGAGAATGAGGAGTTTCCATTTGCAGTTGAGGTAGAGTAGATATAATCGAACACTCTGATCCAAAGGAATTTTCTCACGTTGGACTTCTCTATCTCAAACAACTGAGATATAGAATCTACATGTATAATATTGTGAAGAGGGGATGATACACGAGTAGTGGAACATTCTAGTAGACTTGCGGCCCAATTTCATTTGTGACTTGGGGAGAAAGAACATTTTGGCCGACTTTCGGCCCAATTTCATTTGTGACATGGAGACTTATGGCCCGATTTCATTTGCGATTTGAAGAGAAAGAGCATTATGGTATATGTAGATTTGGAATTTCATACATATTTCATATATTTTTCCCATTGATTTTATTGTTATTGCAATGATTTTGGTTATGAAAATGCATTCTCTTGTGTTAATCATTAGTGTAGTGCTCAGTGGTAAAGGTAATTATCTATAATGGTCAAGAAATATTGAGCATACTCTCATCTTTAATGATCTTTGGGATGGAGTTTGTGATGGAGATACTACACCTACCAAACCTACAATGAATAAAGAGCTTTCCATATGGACAAATAAAGATAATAAAACATATTCCTTGGTCGTTGATTCTGTAAATGAAGAAGTGGTATGACACATCAAATCTATAAACAAATCTTGGGGTGCTTTGAAGAAGTTGAAAGATTTGTGTGATCCACATTCAAAATTGGATCTAATTCAATTGCAGTTGAATCTCTTCAACCTAGAGTTGAAGGATAATGATCTCATGGATTTAGCATCCGAAATTAAATCCATCATGCAGGACATTGATGTTGGTGGTGTGAAGATAGACATTGCTCTCATATCCTTCATCAAGGCTCTCTACCCCACATATTGTCACTATCTTGAATCACTTCAAGCTAGTATCCAATTTAAGTCCGTCGATTTCGACTCTTCAATGGAGAAAATTGTAGAGTATTAGAAGGGTTTTTAGAAGAAGGAAACTCAATCCACTAGAGATATTGTGTGCCTTGCTAAAAATGGAAGAATCAATCACGTGATTCTTCTAGAGGATAAGGTAGTAAGACATGACATGGAAACAAGAATTTTAGAGGCAAGGGGGTAGGAACAATCAAGGCGAGAGATTTGATCTTCACTGTGTTCATTGTGAAAACAATGGAAATGAAGAAAAGACATGTAGTATCCCATGGAAAAATATTAAAGAAAGGTGGGAAGAAAAGGAAGAAAAAGTTAAATCCCCTAAATCCACTAATTTTGTTGTTGCTCATTGCAATATTAGCATAAATGAATATTTATTCAAAACTTTATTTTATTCTTGGAGAGATGTATATTTTCTTGACACTACTGTGTCTTGCCACAAGACATTCTAGAAACATTTCTTTGAAGAATTAAATGACAATGTGGAGGGTGTAGTACACTTTGTAGATAGATCCAATCTCAAACCTACAAGAATTGGCACCATCAAACTCAAATTGCTTGGATTCCCAAACTTTCTTCTGCACGATTTTCTCTATCTTCCTGAGTTGTGGAGGATGTCTCTTGTGCACATTCGACAACAAATCCATACTATGCACATCTTTGATGGACAAGTTGAAATAAGGAGGTATTCCAACAACATGGTCATCATGATAGGACGGGAGGATGGAATATTGTTGAAGTTTAAAGGGACATTTACATAGGCTTATAATTATACATACCTTTCTCACCATGATAAAGGTACATTGTCTACTAGTCTCTTGTGGCACGCTAGATTTGGGCACATCAATTGTGATAGTATTCATATGTTGAAGAAAAATGGTGCTTCTATTTTACCTACCATTCTAAGGAATTTAAAGCAATGTGCAATGTGATGCATGTGTTCTTGTTAAACATATCAAGCAACCTTTTCATGATTCCACTTTGAGTGCATGTAGAAAGATAGAGTTGATACACTCTGATTCATGTTGCCTCATGCCTATTCCATCTACTTTTGGTAATAAATATATCATGAATTTTATTGATGACTACACTAGGATGTGTTGGGTTTATTTATTGAAACATAAATCTCAAGCATTTGAAACATTTAAAAATTTCCATTTATGGATTGAAAATGAAGCACAATCTTGTATTGGCTCTCTTTGTAGTACTAATGGAGGGGAATATACTTCCAATGAGTTTGAAAAATATCTTTTCCAACATGGGATCAAGCATCAAACCATTTTTCCATACAATCAATCCTCAACAAAGTGGTGTAGCAGAAAGAATGAATTGAACACTCTTGAATATGGTGCGTTCAATTTTATTTTTCAAGAATGTGAAGTTAATGTTTTCGGTTGATGCAGTTCTATGTGCGGTATATGTGAGAAACATAATTCCATCTCATGCTCTTGGGAACAAGACTCCTTATGAAGTGTGGTATGGTTGCATTCCTTCGGTGAGGCATATCAAGGTATTCAGTTCCACATGTTATTCCTTAATTCATAAGGAGTAAATAAACAAAATTGGTGCAAGGAGTCGAAAGTGCATCTTCTTGGGGTACTCAAACACCACCAAGGATTTTTCTTAAATTCACCAAGAATGACAAAATTGTTGAGTGATAGCTTGATCATCTAGATAGATTCACCCATGTAAAGCATTAAGAGAATTTTGAGGTAAAAAATGGGCCTCAAAATTAAAAAAAATGTACTATCAAAATCAACTTTGAAAGAACCATTATGATTCAAGATGATGATGTCAACCATAAGGTTAAATATTTTTGGAGGGAAAGGAAGAAAACTACCTTTTAATCGTATTTTTTACTTATCTCCTTATAGGTTTTCTCAAATTTCAAGCGTAGGCACTCATTAGATGTAAAATTTAATTTTGCATCCAACGAGCACCCACTATGCATACTTTTGATAGACCCACAATGAGATAATTGAAAAATACATAAAATAAAGGGCACGAGCCAAACTAGAAACACATTTATTCATCTATTTCTAGTTTATCTTACTATGAGCCTATCAAAAGTATGAAAATTGGGTACTTGTTGGATGTGGAATTTAATTCTACATCCAATGAGTGCCTACACTTGAAATTCGAGTAAACTTATAAGGATATAAGTCGAAAATACGATTTAAAAAAGTAGTTTTATTTCTTTCCCTTTGAAAGTTCATAACTCTTATTTTATTATTTTCCTTGAGAGGCCCATTTTGGACCTCAAATTTACCTTAATGATATCATGATTTTGATGAATAGATTCAACATATTGAAGGGGGGGTCCCTATCTTAGATCAATCTCTAGAATCTCCTTTTGAAGGTCATCTCCCCCTCATGTAGAAGATCTGGCCACTTCATCAAAACATGAAGTTTAATTGGATGATGTGATTGAGTTTATTGAAAGGATGAACCTTGATGAGAATGTAGCACCATCTCAATCAGTGGAACAACCTGTACCATCATAGAAGGGTCCAAACTGGATCACAAAGACACGTGAAATTGTTTTTCCTGGTGAGGTTGGAAAGACAGGAACTTGAAGCTCAACAAAATGGAGGTGTTGTAGATAATTTAGATTCAGGTGATATAATTAATATGGATGTTTCATATAATTGTGAATTGAATTTATCTACTAACTTTGAACCAACTTCCTGTGAACAAGTTGCTTCTCATGATGAATTGAAACAAGCCATGAAGAAGGAGTATGATGCTTTCATAAAGAATGCGACATGGAAGTTGGTGGAACCTCCATTTGTAACTAAACCGATTGTCTACAAGAGGGTCTCCAAGAACAAGTACAAATCAAATGGATCACTTGAAAAGCATAAATTGAGGCTCGTGGAGAAAGGATTTGCATAGAAAGAAGGCTTAGACTACGAGGAAATCTCCCCTCCACATCAAAATGGGATACCATTTATGATTTGTTGGCTTTGGTAGCACAAAATAGGTGGAAGATTCATCACATGGATGTAAAGACAACCTTCTTGAATGGAGAGTTGAAAGAGAATGTCTACATGTCTCAACCAGAAGGATTTGTTGTAGAGGGTCAAGAACATAAGGTATCCTAGATCATTATGTCTAAAGAAATCACCTCGTGCATGGCATGAAAATATAATTGAGCATCTTTTGAAGATCAATTTCAAGCATTTTAATCTTGATGATGCAAATTTGTTTGTCAAGAAAGTTGGAAAAATTGTTCTATATGTTGTGGTGCATGTAGATTATCTTTTGATAATAGGGAAAAATGAAGCATATATTTCACCCATAAAGAAAGAACTAAAGAAGGGTTTTGAGATGATAGACATGGGAGATCATGACTACTACTTGGATATTGAAGTAACTCAGAATCCAAAGTATGTAATCATCTCCCAAAATAAGTACATTGGAGAATTGTTAAACAAATTTGGTAGGGTTGACTATAATCCTCTCTCTACTCCAATAGAGAAAAATTTGAAGCTAACATTAAAATAAGGGAATGAATTCGAGGATGCAACTGAATATAGACAACTTGTGGGGAGTCTCATCTACCTTACTACTACCAAACCATATATTTCATTTGTAGTTGGGATTGTTTTCAGGTTCATACAAAATCCTTGTGAAGGACATTGGTGTGTTGTAAAGAGAGTTCTAAGGTACTTGAAGGGAACTCAAGACTTTGGGCTGAAATGCTCTAAGGTGAATAACTTCAAAATCATTGGACATACAGATTCATACTTTGATGGGGATAAGGAGAATGGAGTGTCTACTTCAATATACCTCATGAATCTTGGATCAACAACTATCTCTCAGAGATAAGGAAAATATTCATTCCATCATATTCCACTATAGAGGCAGGGTATGTGGCTATTGCAGAGGCAACAAAGGAGAATGTGTGGCTTAGGAATATACTAGAGGATTTGCAAGAGAAACAAGTGAATTCTACTCCATTCTTGATTGACAATGATTTTGCAATCAAGTTGGAAAATAATGCTACATTCCATGATCAAACAAACAACATCAACACAAAGTACCATCTAATTTGACATCTTGTAGAGGCCAAGACCATTCAGCTAATACATTGTTCCACAAATGAGAAAATTGCAGACATCTTCACCAAAGTGCTTGGAAGAGAAAAATTTGAAAAGTTTAGAGAGATTCTTGGATTTACAAACACCCCTTTGGATTAAGGGGGCGATGTTAGATATCTAATCCTTAGGATTATGGTATATTGTAAATATTAATTTAGGAGAAATATAAAGAGTCATAGGTGAATAGGAATAGTCGTTCACACCTCTTGGAAGATGAAATCAAAGGTCACTTCTTATTGTATTTACGTATGGATTAGTTTAATGAAATTAATTCAATCCATGGACTTACTCAATGTCCAACCTATCAGGGGACAATACAAATTCCTCTTTATTAGCTTTGATTCCAAAAGAGGTAAATCTGGCCTCATATTCTAGATTTAGACCCATCTCATTGTGCATTGTATCCTAAATAATGACAAAGATCATGGAAAACAGACTAAGGAAGGTGCTCCCAAAGATAATATCTAAGAATCAAGGGGGTTTCATGTAGAAAAGGAAGACAACTGAATATAGTAGATAATATAAGTTTAGTTCAAGAGGATATTCACTCTAAAAGAGCCAATAAGGAGAGAGGTATGATTATCAAAGTAGACATGGGAAATTCCTTTGATTGGGTAAGGCATTCATTCCTCTTCAATGTCATGCACAAATTTGGCTTCAATCCTTTGGTCATCACATGGATAGCGTCTTGTGTTAGCACACCATGGATTTCCCCACCAGTGAATGGTAGGATAATTTCTTTATTATAGATTAGTTGAGGGTTGAGACAAGGGTGCCCCCTCTCTCATCTGCTTTATGTTCTAATGGTTGAAGCCTTGAATAGGAATATGGAACATGAAAGGTTAATAGGAAATCTTCTAGGAACAAAAATTGAAAGAGTAAAGAACACAAATCATTTGCAGTTTGTGGATGATACTATCTTGATTGGAGGAGCCTTTATCAACATTACAAGTTTTGTATTCTTTTATTTGTGCCTCAGGTGGAAAAATAAACAAGCAAAAGAGCCAAATATTTGGATGGAATGTAAGCTTACAACTCCTAGAAGACATTTCCAGAATCATGCAGTTCCCCTTTCAAGAAAGGTGGACCTCCTTCAAGTCCTTTGGTATAACTCTCTCCTTGAGCGACCCCTCGACCTAGTCATGGAAAATAATATTGGCCAAAATCAAGTGTAAATTTCAGTAGTGAGGCTCATAGTGGTTAAATCTAGCTAGGTGCATCATTCTTCTCAAATCAGTTCTCTTTTCCCTTCTAGTTTTTCAATGCTTAGGTTTTTTGGCTCTAATTGGAGTAATTCAGAGAATAGATCAAGATTTGAAAAGGTTTTTATGGCAGGGATGAAAAACCAACACAAATAAATTCCACATGGTAAGCTAGGTATTTTTGAGAGCACCCAAAGATAGAGGAGGTTTGGGAATTATAGATATTTCACTTCTCAGCTTAACAATGGGATGGAATATGGCATGGAGATTGATTATTGGGAAAGATGATTGGTGGGAAAAGGTATCGTGGAAAAAATACTTCAATTCAAGAAGGAAAATATGCATATAAGGGAATATAGATATGTATAAAGGCTCTCACATATGGAGGTTAATAAAATATGCAATTACTTTAATCCATGCAAGACTCACCTGGATTCTAGGAAATCGAAAAGATATAAGGATATGGAAAGACATCATAATGGGTCACAAGCCATTAGATAGTTGCACATAGATTATTCCTCTTAAACTTTGTTGAATGAAAGGAACCAACTCACTCTTTTTGATATATCGAAATGGTCCTTGTCCTCAAGAGATTGGTAGGGAAGGAAATTTGATGAGTCCCCACCCCCTTGTGACCCTTGATTTCTTATTCGTCTATAGTCCTTAAGGGTATTTCACCCAATAACATTCAGATGATAGACCTAGCATGGTTGGGCATCTTCTGGTTATTCTATTAAAGAAGGATATGTAAATTGACTTCAATATCCTCTTCTGCCTCAATGATCCTTTGGAAAAATGTATGGTTCCCTAATGGTTTTCTAAAATTAAATGTTTTTTTATTAGATTTTGATGCATGGAAAAATACTATCAATTTTCCCTAGTCAAAGATGGACATTGTTGAATTGTTTATTCCATATTCTTGTAAAATATGCATATGTAATAAAATTACTATTTCCTTCAACACCTTCAACACCTTCAACATATCCTTTATACAAGTTGTAGATTTCCCTCCTTGAAAAATTATATGGAATATGTATTGTGTCTCCATCTGGCATACACTCTCCATGTTTGGAAAATAAATCACACATCCATGACAATGTAGTGTTTGTCAATGGCCCACTCTCTTGTCCATGATGTACCTTTGAATAAAATGAAGGATCTTTTTCCAACTTTGTATGGATTCTTGATAGATGAAGATTACCAATTGAGTGATTTTTTTTGAAATACTTTCTGCAAAGTAAAATATTCCCAATGCGATAATCATATCCTGTATTGGTGGATATCATTGTTATAGCAAGATTTGCCTCACTCCATGCAAACTTGCACAAAAGGCCTTTTTTCCATTTCCCTATGCAGACTTGAAGTCCCTTTTTTGAAAATCTCAGAGCTAAAAACATTATTTTTCCACATATACGCGCCCTACCTATAGTACAACATGCATATATGTAGGTTGCACCACTGATCCAGAATTAGATCGAGGAGGCTTCGCAGGTCTAGAAAAGGCTCAAAAATGAAAGTTTTCAAAATTGGATGAAACCAATTCCATTGTGACTGGATCGTCGCATTGATTCCGACCATATATTTACTTCCTCAAAAGGATTTCGTATGCAAGAGTTATCGCACTCTGACCGTTTTTCCAAACAGCTAAAGAGTCAAACATGTCAACAGTAAAAAAGTCATTGCTGACGTGGTAGCGTGACACGTGATAGAAGCATAGTGGGCTAGGTCGTACATCTGATGTGGACCAACCCAAAGGTGACATGTGTTGAAAGGACATGTGACAGATACGGTCAGTGGACACATGGCAGATAGGTGTTGCTGATTGGACAATATGATGACACGTGGGCGAATCTCATTTTGACATGTGGCAATTTCTGGAAAAAGTTGTGGTGCCACGTGGCACTTGGTTACTGGTTCATGAATCATTGCAAAATTTTGTGGAGTTAGCTGGAATCGAACACCAAATATCTCCAACAAGCAAAGCGCCTAAACAAAGGACCGAATGCCAATGCACAATGTTGATTATTGTTTAATATAATCCAATAAATGTTATTTAAAATGTTGTGATGTTATATGTTGGGGCAAAAAGGCGCTAGGGCTAAGCCCCCACCCATGATTTCATTACAACATATGACCACAACTATGAAAAATGCGCTCTACCACAGTTCATACACACGAGGGTTATTGCTTAAGGCCCGGGCCCTTCCATGTATATCGGGGTTGTGACCAACACCTAAGTGCGTAGATAAGGGGGCACGGTCATATCAATAGTATCCATATGATCGGGTATTTCGGAGGAGAGGCCAACGCGCAACCCCTAGGGTACTAGGGCTTGGCCATATGAACCATGTGATCTTATTTGAGGGGGCGCGTGCTAGTCCAAAGGGGATTAGCCCATAATTTTTGCAAAAGTGGGTTATTTCCTATGGTTTTTGGATTTTTATTTGATTTTTATGCCTGTTAATATTGGATTTTGCCCATTTTTGGGGGATATTGGGCTCTTTTTGAGCCCAATTTTTGGGAGGAAGTTGGGGAATGATAACCAACTTCAGATATATATAAACCAGGCCTTCTTGAGGTCATGGAAGGATAGTTAGAGAAGATTTATGCTGAAGGAAAGCCAAACCAAATCCATTTTTATGCAGGGAAGCTGTTGAGGAGTGCATCTTTGTAGGCCATTTTTGGGAGCTCCGGTCATCCGTTTTGAGTGTCGTTTCTTCTGTTAGGTTCTAGAGATCTGGGAGAACAAGACCAGATCAATATTGTAGCCTTATTTCACTACTGTGATGTAATTATTGATCTTTGAACATAAATAAAGAATCCTCACCCACTAAGACAAAGGCCCAAAGACGTAGGCGAGATTTTTGAACTCCATTATCACTTCTCTTGTTATGGTATTTTGTTCTTATTGCTTATTTTCAGTTCTGTATATGTGTTCATGGCTGTGATATATTATCCTATCTTCTTCCTCTTTCATTAATCTTCTTAAATGGTTAATAAATGCATGCATAATAACTCAACCACAGTCATTTAAAAGATCATTTTCAGATCAACCACTATAGCCCGCATACATCGAGATTTGTGCCCAAAATTAAAAAAATGGTGTCAGGTTTCCATTTCATGTCATGAGATCCATGATCCTTGACCTTCTCTATACTGGAAATGTTCCGACTCGACCCTTCAGTTCCACTTGAAGGCTACAAATGGGCCAAATCCGAGCTATGGAAAAGAGGAGAAGAATTCAACTTTGAGAGCAAAGTTAATATGGAGAAATTATTCACTTAATATTGAGCCTACATCCCTTTGTCCTTTAAGTCTGAACACATTGTTCATCCCATAAGCTCTTCCCTACTTGATTGAGAACCTCATTGTCCCTCTTATATGATCTTGCCTTTGGTGGAGGATTGAAGTGGTGGAGGCTCAGCTGGAAGGAACTTAGTTTCTCAATTCCGAACCGTGCCGACACGGGAGTTTGTAATTCATTCACTTATGTTGATTACATTTTAATAGAAATACTCTTTTCTTGTCCAATTAATATCTTGCGAATATTTGAATTGTTATTCCATGGGCGTATTTGTTATGAATGTTGATGGATTATGCTATTGAATGTGCTAACATTATATATTATCACCATATGCTTAGGTTTCTTGGTTGTTGAGGGCTAGTTGCAGGTGTATTTCTTTGAGTCAAGTGCTCAACGATGGACTTCATTGAACGTCTGGACGAGGTAGGCCTTTTATCTTGTCTTGCTAGCATATTTGTTTATCTAGCATACTTGAGATTAGAGTTGATTTATGTAGTCGTTTCTGTCTGTTGTGGTTTACCCCTAGCCATAGAGAGATTTTCCTTGTAACAGAATTGGCGACCATACTAGGGACAAAATATTCTTTTTCGGGGTTTGGAGTGTTTTTCTCCTTAGATTACTCTCGTTTATATTGAGTTTCTTGTCGTATGATTGCTTGAAATCTTCTGTTCACTCCGAGTTTGAGTTTCTTAGTCTTCTCCTTAGCCTGGCAATGTTTTGACGCATATACGTGGGTTTTTTCCTGATAGTCATGTACATACACATGTTGTCCTTTTGCAAGAAACGTATATACACATTGTTCTCCTGAACAGTCACATACATCACCCTTTGTTGCTTGGTTGCTGGGTTTGATGGTTGTTGGGTAGGTTTTGATGATTGCTAAGTATTCTTGGGTTTCTGTTATGACTATGAAGTGTCTGTGCAATGACAAGAAACCTTTCTTTGGTTGAATTTTTTGGGGGTGCCTTTCTCATCATCCTTTTCATTTGATTGTCCTTGCATCTTGGGATGGGTGTTTTGCTTCTTGATATCTTACTTGATTTGTCTATGTTTACACATAATAGAGTTTTTATATCAAGTTGTTGTTCAGTCCTTGCATTTTCATTCTCTTATATTGAAAATACAAAAATATTAGGCATTTTAATCTTTTGAGTCTTTATCATTGATCTTAGTACATGTAAAGAACGATTGCGTTTTATTTAGAATTGCAGAATTGAATTGAGAATTGCATTTTGAAAAGAATATTATTTATTGGGATTGAAGTTAGGACTTTGCATTGTATTCATATTCATTTGTTTTACTTGCTGAGTCATAACATCACTAGTTTCACAACCTCACCTTTTTAAGTAAGCAAGGCCACTAAAAGTAACGCTATAATTTAAAATTGATTAGTAACGATTTTATTTTTCTAGGGTGCACACACTAGCTTAGGATTTAGATCCTTGGGATAGGATTTTGTGAGTAAACTTCTCCAAGGCTATTAAATCAACACATGTTTCTTACTAAGGGAGTGGAGAAATCCATTGTATAATTGATAATATCAGGAGGCT
>ML824418.1:99464-125302 GCA_009831015.1 Picea engelmannii | reverse complement strand
CACCAAGAATCCAACTTAACTTGGAGCCTTTACACCATGGAAAGCTATGACAATTCAAAGAGAGGATCCCACTTTTGTCAAATTTCTATTTATTTCTCTTTATTACAAATAATTGTTGGTAACTTGTTTTAGCTCTTCCATGAATAATTGTAAAGTGTCATGTTCTCTTCCCTCTTGTGAACAAAAAAATATGAGACTTGTTTAAGACTCTCCCATGGTCTAATTCTATAAATTTATTCATTTCCTCTTTAATAGGTTTGATTTCCTATTTACTTACTTCTAAATTGTTTAGGACCAAATTATTATTTATCTTTTCTTCTAATTATTGTTATCCATTTGTTGTTTCATTTTTTAATATGATTTTTCCATTCAATTACTGGTTTATAGAATAAATTGTTGGATAACATATTTGTTATTCTCTCCACCCTGATTCAACTCCCTCAAAGTAGAGCTCCACATCTTATCTTTCAACATAAGATAAGATCCAACTCCAAGTAACTACTCCCTTTATAGATTAATCTGCTATAAAACTAAAAACTAAAATGGAGCTCCATTCTTTAGATCTACACTCTATGTTATTTACCGGAGCTGTACTCTTACTATACTTTGTTTTGTGTTTTGTGCTATTCAATTACAAATATATATATTTTATATCACTCTTTATCTTATATATTTTGAATATTAAATTGATTAAAATACGACTTTATCCATTTTCATAAAAATTAACATATTATTAAAATATGACTTTATCCATTTTCATAAAAATTAGCATATTATCATACATTATATATTTTATATCACTCTTTATCTTATATATTTTGAATATTAAATTGATAAACTAATTTGACAAGTATTAAAATATCAATTTATCCATTTTCATATATTTTATATCACTCTTTATCTTATATATTTTGAATATTAAATTGATAAACTAATTTTACAAGTATTAAAATATCACTTTATCCATTTTCATAAAAATGAGTACATTATGTAATTTTTTAAATTTTTTTCTAAAAAAAATTCAATTTTAAACACGTTTAGGGGACGGTTTATCACTTTAAAATATTCAAATAAGAGTAAATTTACAGTCCATTTAGCTTCAAACAGATTTATCACTTTCAGAAAATTCAAATACCAAAAAAGAATTAGGCTCTTGTTAATGAAAGATTTTAAACCTAATGCAGGCACCAATATTTTTTGAAATATCCAACTAAAATATGAATTCTTAATCCAAACACAAAATGAAATATGAATTCTTAATCCAAACACAAAATGGAATCTTCAACAAACCTGTCCATCATCTTTATTGTTCTCATTGTGAATCATGGCATAACCTGCATGGTTTTGTACAAATCATACTACATGAATCGCTCTGTTTTGCTTTGTTATTACATGTATCCAAGCCATAGGTAAAATAAAATAAAAAACCTGCAATCATATTTGAAGACTGTTCGCCTATATCTCTGTCATTGGGGGCGGCGGAAACTTCCCCCTTCCTCTATATGGTTTATTAGGTTTCCCAATGGAGATCTTGGGACAAGTGGTGCACGTCTCAGGAGTCTTCATATTCTTTTTTTCTCTTGATTCTTTTTCTGCGAGTAAAGATCATTATGAAGATATAGTAGAAAAACATTGAAATATGCATTAAGAAAATTAATTTGATTTCACATTAGAGAGTTGGAACTGAATACAATCCAACCTGTACCGTGGGTGGTGGAAAACAAAATCACAAGCGTTCAAGCTTCTGTTGTGACGGGTAAATCCACATATGGAAAAACAAATACTGGTGCGAAGGATTATACAAGTCAGGACATCACAGTACTACACCCATCATTGACTTTGCTCAATGTGCTGCTGTGCGCCTAATATTTCCAGGTTGTATTAATTCCATACTTATCTCTCTGGAATTTTATCTGTTTGATGGCAACAACTAGGCCGCTGGAGAGGATTCCTCTGTAAACCATTCTCAGGCGGCACCTATTTTTCGGTGGTTAAAATTCCATCAGCGATGTCGTTCTAATTCCTGCCAGACTATGTGAAGGTGCACAACAAAAGAAGTTGGTAAATCTCTCTGCAATGCTCAGTGTTTTGTTTCAAATTTTCCAATGAAACAAAACATAGGCTGGGCGGGATTACAAATTTAAAATCTGAATTTCAATGAGCATGATCCTTGGCGCCTTTATTAAATTCAGAATTGAAAATTCAAACGCGCATTGCATTAAATCGTATAGAATATCATCGGGCCATATATTGTATGCGTTGTATCATATATCGTAAGGTCGATGTTCAAGGAAGAACGTGGAAAACACGGCACTGGCTCTCCTGGCGCGGATGGCGGAGATTGCCAACTAAGCGCGGACTTCGGACTTCGAGGGTGGCGGCGGGATGGTCATACCCCATGGCAGCATGGATGGGCAGCGGGCTGACAGAGTCTCTGCAGAAGGCTGGATATTGCTAGCCTCTTCCATCCACCAACCTGCAGCAGTTAACAGTTAATTAAGACTATAGGTCAGTTCACAGAGTTGCAGTTAATTAAGACGACCAACTACGAGGGTGACGGCGGGGTGGTAGGTTGGAAAACAAACGGAATGGCAGAGGGCTTTGTGACGGAAAACCTGGATCCATGTGTGCCATGGGGTGATAGTCTCTCACTTGAGGGGGAGATCCAGATACTGCGGGTGCTGGAGGACTTACCACTCGGGAGGGAAGATTGCTCCCGAATTAGCCTACTTGTTAAATAATAACGTCCTCTCAAATTCTGCAGAACCTTTTGACTGAATCGAAATATATCCGGGGCAGAAGTTGACCGACCAACGAAGACAGAGGAGGCGTCAGGAGAGGAAGAACCTAGAGATATAAAAACCCAGAGCCCTTACCTTAGCATCCTTCGCTGTACCGGCTTCTTTCCCGGAATCAAGTCAACCTGTTCCGTCATCATATGCATGTGTTTCAGGGGCGGTAATGCTAGAATGCTGGAATGGGGTAATGCGGACTCGGACTGAACAAGTCTGGGTCTTACAGAATCACAAACCTATGGGTAACTTACTGTTATATCCTTCCTTGTCAATAATGCAAATCCAACTCACTTCTATCGTACCAGTAACAAGAATGAAAGTCCCTACGGCCTAGGTAGTACCAGCCGCAGCCGCCAAGAGATGGAGGAATACCCACTTTGAACATATTCTTCTCAAATATCTCAGTGAGTGTGGATAATCCACAACAATCCTTTGTACGGTGAGTATTTACCCTGCAAAAGTAACAATGTACTAGCACCATAGTGCTACTATACTTCTGCAACAAATTCTACACATACAGTGTTTCAAGAATATACAGCATGAAAATATTAGGATTAGATCTCCACCTGCAAAAGATATAATTTCGATGGATTTATTTGAAATAAGTCCATCGCATTCTTCGGTAGATTCTTATTTCCCGAATCTTATTTAACTCCCCGCGCCCCCGAACATTCTTCGAAACGTTGGTCGTTTGCTTCTTGTAGTTTCTTCCCTTCACCATGATACACTGAACAAGATCCTCTGGATTATAAATTTGGTGGGTTTTTACATTTACACTTGTTATATTACTTCATTTCTAAATGAAACATCTCTTAGGTATTCTGTATTGGTATATGGTTTCCTATTTATGCTCTTGTTTTTAGCTCTGTTTAATTCAAAAAAGAAGCCTGTGTGCTTGGAAATTTCTTGTTTCATTTTTTTCCATAGCCACAAGATGTTCAATCTTCGCATGTAGGATTTTGCAGTTTGAGATAGTTGAATTGTTTTTGCTCAATCCAATTTGTTGGACTAAAATATCCTAAGCAGTTATAGCCAAAATAAATTCACTATCAACTATGTTCAATTCTTAAGAAGTTACTGACAAAAGAAATTCCATATCAACTACGTTCAATTACTAAGTAGTTACAGCCAAAATAAATTCACTATCAATTATGTTCAATCTTGAATGAAGCTATTTGTTTGGAGTCTCAAACTTTGGCATGTTTGATGATTGTTATTTAAATCAATGCATTCAAAACAACACAAATTTGGGTGACATTTTTGGAAGAAAAATCCCTTCAGAATGTCTGTTCTATTTTATTACTCTGAAAACATTCAGCCCATTGTCTGGTCGTTAAAGAGGCTATGGTATTAGGGCGGCCAGTATCCAGTAAAATAATTTGTTTGTAAAAGGACAAGCAAGTTTGTTGAGATGATGATTTGAATATTACACAAACAAAGCTTACGTTTATTCAATAATTAATGTTGAATATTAGATCAACCTACTGCTCTTGAATACGGACATGTAGAAATATAGAAGTTTAATTATATGGTATAGGTATATAACTCACGATCAAGTCCTTCAATGCAAATAATTTGGGAAAATGTTTTCGGAATAATATTTCAGTCAACTTAATCGTATTTCGTATTGTTTTCCATGATGAGAGTAATCATCTTTCCAACTGACTAGAAGGGTGTATATGAAGATGTCCCAGATGCTCGACAACTTGCAGTTGACGAGCCAAAGTTACAATGAGCGCATTAGGCCGCTGCTCGATGCTGTTGACACACTACGCAATCTTGGAGCAGTGAATGAAGGTATTTTTCGGTTGCAGAAGCAAAACACAACATAAAAATGAGAATAACAAAGAAAACACAACATAATAACAATTACAATTTGACAATTACAATTTGAAACGTGATTTATGGGGAAACCCAATGAGGGAAAAAAACATCGCAATGATAATCGGCATTCTTTTATTCAAGGGAGAATTACAATAGCCAACCCAAGCATACAACCATCCTCTCCTCACACACTGTACTTGCTTGCACTCACATTGTACTCCACCTTTATGGGTATGCTCACATATATAACATCTATCACTCAGTTATACAAACTAATCATGAGTAGATCACATAGTTACACAAGCAATTCATAAATAGATTGCACTCATGCGCATGTGCATGTGCATGTGATCGCATGAGTAAATTTGTTGGCATGTTTCCAACAATCTCCACCTTGACAACAATTTACCTGATATATCATGCCCTTAATTAATTCATCACCTTTTCTGGAAGCCAAGAGAAGCCAAACACCATCACAGCTCCACAACTTCTCTCACAATATCGTTACGTGAACATGCCTGCACTCTAGCATGGACCATTCTATCTCCATCAATAACCTCTCTAATAAACAAATGAACTTGTCCAAATCTCATGAATCATAACTACATACCAAATCATTGCAACCAATGTAGGTGATACTTGTGCTTCTTTGTTTGAAACACCAATTTCCATGCTCTTGACCTGGTTTTGCCATGTGTCTACTGACAACACCAACTACATGTGAAATGTTGACCATTTCTCCATTGCAATCATCAAACTTCCTACTAGCATATAATACTTGAGACATATAACCATTTTCTTCTTCATCAGTTAGGACATGAACCTGAAGAGAACTTACAATGGAAAGCCAAAGGGATTTTACCAGTTGCACATTATTCATACTAAATTTCCTGAGTATCTTCACCACATACTTTTGTTGTGATAACCATGCTTACCATATTTCTTGTCTCTTTGTATTTTCATGCCCAAGATTTATTTGTTGATATCAACCATGCTTGTGCTTGCAACAAGCATATGAATATACCATAAACACAATGGTTATACTCACTTCTTGTAAAATTTGGCTCACCATGAAGGAATCAAACATATTGTGCCATTTTCCTAGCATGCTTCAGGCCATACAATGATTTTTGAGTATGCAAACAAATCTCCTGATGCGATTATGAACTAACCATTCTGGTTGTTCCATATATATCCCCTTATCCAAAAACCTCCATGTAATTTTTTTTTAACATCTCATTGTACTATCACAACCAATGCTAACACAACATGAATATAAACAAGATTTTAACAACCGGTGAGAAATTTTCATGGAAATCAATACCTTTCTGCTACCCGCCATGCTTTGATCCTTTCATATTTTACTATGTTTGATTTTATAAAAGGAGATACATCAAACACTGCATCTCTCACCATGATGATTTTGTGTAGTAGGATCCCACAGTTTGTACCCCTTAACATCATCACCATATCAAAGATATGCATGTTTGATCTTATTCCTGCTTAGACTGATGATAAAAAAACATAAGCATCACAACCGAATAATTTCACATTTGAGTAATTATGAGATGACATGTTCATACCTCTTCCTGAATCTTCCCGTCTTTTGCAACCAATGGTGACCGAGTTACCAGATAGCATAATCGCTTATGTCCATAACTATTGTTTCAACCTGGAATTACTGAATATGCCTATTGGATCTCAACTTCCTTGCACAACTTTCCAAGTTCTATGGATATGAACTTACCTTCATCATATATTCTCAAACACTTGATTGACTTGCCAACACATCATCCTTTCTACAGACCCACCTTTCTAAACTGGACACAATGCTCCACCTCGAACTTTGCATCTGAACAACTTTGACCAAATCTGGCCAAACCGACGAAGTAAGCCTTCATTGCTTACCTCCAGGCCCATTTACAATGGAGTTCACGAAGCCTTTTATAGGCTTCATTACATGCAAATCCATGGACACAATACCACGGGATGCCCAAAACACATGGACCTGAAAAACCACATGCTTTGACCTAAAAACACATTTAACTCATTAACTCTTTCACCGAGTCAAGGCTAACTCAACATACATGTCCCTCCATATATTCAATCTACCTAAATATGCGTCTAGACTTTTCATAGGTGACCTGATAAACCAGGGGTACACATGCCTATCCAGGTCTTACAGGCATACGACCATTTACATGTAATTAATAATTTCTACAACTCCAAAGTAAATACATTTTATTTTTTTTCACGGTGACTCAACCATCATCGCCTTGCACCTTCTATGCAAACACAGGTGGAGAGAAACAACATACAGACAAAACTTCATCAACCATACTTGTCATTGAATTTTCTTCTTTTGTGGAGTCCTCATTGGATGCTTGTTGTCTTTTCCAACAATCCTTCTTGAGATGCCCAGATTTTCCACAGAACCAACATTTTGCCTTACCCTTACTGTCTTTTGACTTAGACCTGGCTGTACCTTTATGATCTTTACCTCTTTCTGTAGATCGACCTCTCACCACCATTGCTTCTACTATTGAGGTTTCTTTACTGGATATTATCCTCATCTCCTCAGACAACAATGCTCCCACAACAGTGTCATAATCTATGGTATATGTTGTGCTAAACCACATAGTTGTGACCAAATGATCCCAAGACTGAGGAAATGAAAACACTAGTGTAATTGCCTTGTCCTCATATTCATACCTTACATCCATACTATATAATTGACAAAGAAAAGTATTGAAAACATTCAAGTGATCAACAATTTTCGTACCGTCTTTCATCTGCAAGATGCACAAATACCTCTTCAAGAAGATATTGTTTGATGAGTTCTTTGTCATATACACACTCTCCATTTTGGGCCACAAATCTGTGGTTGTCGTCTCTTCAGCAATGTTAAACAACACCTCATCTTCTAGACACAAACGAACAATACTAAGGGATCTTGCATCCAGATCATCCTAGTCCTCGTCTCTCATGCTTGTCGATTTCTTTGACTTTCCATCCAAGGCCTTTTTCAATCCTTGTTGAACAATAAGATCTCACATATTAAGTTTCCATAGCGCAAAGCTATTCTTATTGCTAAAATTCTCCACCTCAAACTTAGAACTTTGCACTTTTGCCATTAGCAGAAAACTCTAAAACGACTACTTATAAAACTGATCCTTTTTAATATATAGGAACAAAATTATATTTCAAAGTGGGACCAAAGAGGTTGAACCCAAAAAGGTTTAATCCCCAAAAATAAAATATTTAAAATATATATCTTAAAACCTTTTAGGACATTCACCTTTTTAAACAAATAAACATCCCCTCTTAGAAAGTAAACCTTGACTTCAATTATTTATAAAGAATGATACTTTATAACTACACCCATTTATTATAGAGATCCTTTATGATATTTAATATAAACCATCCTTTGTACCTTGTGTTTAATATGTAACCAAAAGGTCGCTCTCATAACTCTTTCCACTGGTATATCTTCTTTGAAAATCGTTAGCAGTGATGATCACAGGTTATCATCTCTTTGGAAATGAATTTGTTTCGGCACATGGATATCTGTGCGCAAATTAAGTAGAAACTCTCCCTTGCAACCCTCACTCATTCATGAAATGGATTCCTCCCTCTTTCCCTCACAACTCTATCACACTTGTAGTGCATCAAGCAGGTTTCTTCACTAGAAACAACGTCTCAAACAATAGAGTGTGATTTTTGTTGGTGACGTGGATCTCCAACTAGATCTTGTTAATATCCACTGCCATTATTCCTCAACTACTCTCCAACTGTCGCATTTAATTCTTATTCCCTCCTTCTACATTCTTCTTTTATGTATCTAGACTTTTTTACTTGCCAGTGTATTCGAGAACCTTCTCCAGTGTCTTAAGAAAAAAGACTTTGTTTTGAAAATGTTTGTTGCTGCTGGATACTCTATTTTGGGATGAATGTATGAATCAAAGAGCATGCATTATTAAAACTCTATTTTGTTTTAATTACTGAGCTATAAACTGTTATTGGGTTCTTTCCTCTTTTTTCTATAGGAATTGGGCATTTTGTTAGTAGATGTTTTTACCAACAAAGTGGTATCAGAGTAGGTCAATGGTATTTGATGTTGTCCAAAAACTTGAAGCTGTGGAAGTTGATGTTGAAGGGGATTCAAAAGAATCTATGAGTATTGAAGAATGATAAATCTATAGGTTGAGCAAGTGTATCGAAGGTTGGAGAAAGCAAGTAGATGTTGTTTTTTTTGAGACTTTATTGTTGAGTACAAAGGAGGTGTTAACTTGTTCCAAAAGTTGTTGCAAAGAGATTGCAGATCTCAAAGGGGAAGAAATTTAGGGGTTTTAATCATACAAAGGGTCTGACAGAGATTGGAAAAGGAAATAGAGGAATAATAGTAAAAAGAGGCAAATTTTATTTTTAAAAAAATTATGGCAGGAGAAAGTGGAAACATTTTACAACCCCAAATTCCAATTTTTAATGGCAAAAATTATGAATATTGGAGTATAAAAATGAAAACCCTATTTCGTTCCCAGGATGTTTGGGATTTGGTTGAAAATGGGTTTCCTGAACCAACATACCAACAATCTTATCAGGCTCTTTCACAAGATGAGAAGGATTTGTTGAAGGAAAATAAGAAGAAGGATTCCAAAGCATTGTTTTTTATTCAACAGGAAATGGAGGAGTCAATTTTTCCTAAAGTAGCAGCTGCTACGAGATCAAAATAGGCATGGGAAAGTTTGCAAACAGAATACCAAGGCACAAGCAAAGTAAAAATAGAAAAATTACAAATGCTTAGAAGGGATTTTGAAAACTTGCAAATGAAGGATACATATTCAATAGATTCATTCTTCACTCATGCAATGGAAACAATAAATCTTCTTAGATCATATGGAGAAACCATTGGAGATAAAAAGGTTGTAGAGAAAATACTTAGAAGCTTACCTACAAAGTTTGATCCATTTGTAATAGCCATTGAGGAATCCAAAGATCTCACTCAACTATCAGTAGATGAATTAATGGGATCACTCTTATCACATGAGAAAAGATTAAATCGAATAGGGACATGATCATCGGAGAATGCATTCAAGAATCAACTTTCATTTGGCAGAACAAGATGGAGATCAAATTAAAATAGAGGTAGAGGATGTTTTACACCAAGAGGAGGAAGAGAAAATACAGAATTTGAAAGCAGAAGACCAACATCAAGCCCACATGCTCATTCTACACCAACAAGAGGAAGAGGGAGAAACCATTCTCATATTCATCATCAAGTAGAAAGGTATGATAAATCCAACATCCAATGCCATTATTGCAATAAATTTGGGCATTTTGCATCATAATGTACGAAAAAGCAATATGACATGAGTAAGAAAAAGGCACATTTTACAAATGAAAACCAACCCAACAGTGGTGAAGAAAACACCATATTGATAACATGCAATGTAGCACAAGAGAGTTCCAAAGAAGTATGGTTCCCAGATAGTGGTTGTAGTAATCAAATGAGTGGAAGTAAGGAGATTTTTGAAACAATGGATGATTCAATAAAATCAAAAGTAAAATTGGGGAATGATCATCGAGTTTCGGTCATGGGAAAAGGTTCAATTAACATAAGAACTAAGCAAGGTGAGGAGAAGCATATTTCATATGTATATTATGTTCCTAGACTACAACACAATCTCATAAGCAGTGGAAAACTAGTGCAAAAAGGATATAGAATATACTTTGAAAATGGGGAATGTGTGATTCTAGACAAGAAACCAAGCAATAGGCTGATTGCAAAACTTGAAATGACAAAAAAGAGGATGTTTCCACTTAGAATTCAAAGTGAACTATTCTTAGAGCCACAAGGATTGCAAAAGGTTGCTGAGTTAGCTTTTAGAGCTTCATACAAAAATGAATCTTGGCTATGGAATTTAAGACTTGGACATTTAAACTTCAAAGGGTTACAACTATTATATAACAAAACAATGGTTTATGGATTGCCACCAATAGAGACATTTAAGACAACATGTGAGAGTTGCATATTGGCAAAGAAACATAGGAAAACATTTCCAGTTGGGGATTCTTATAGGGAAAAACATCCACTTGAGATAGTCCATTCATATCTTTGTGGACCTATGTAAACACCATCCATAAGTGGAAGACTTTATTTCTTTACATTTATTGACGATTTCAACCGAAAAGTATGGGTTTATTTTTTGAAATACAAATCAGATGTATTTTTTGTTTTTAAGGAGTTCAAGGAAAAAGTTGAGAAAGAAAGTGGATACTATATCAAAACATTGAGAACCGATCATGGTGGTGAATATATATCAAATTATTTTCATACGTTTTGCAAAGAAAGTGGCATAGAAAAACAATTTACAACAAGGTATACTCCTCAACAAAATGGAGTAGCTGGGAGAAAGAATAGAACAATTATTGAAATGGCACGAAGTATGATAAAAACAAAACAACTAACAAATGAGTATTGGGATGAAGTGGTTGCATGTTTGGTGTACATATTAAATAGATGTCCAATAAAAGTAGTGATAAATAAAACCCTAGAAAAGCTTGGAGCAAAAGAAAGCATAATATAGCACACTCGAGAGTCTTTGGATGTGTAGCATACTCATTGATACCTCAAGAGTTGAGAAAGAAACTAGATGATAGAGGAGAGAAGTGCATATTTGTGGGATATAGTGAACAATCCAAGGCATATAAATTATACAATCCTATCACAAAGAAGTTGATAATAAGTCGTGATGTTGAGTTTTTTGAAGAAGAAGCATGGGATGGAATCATTGAGAAGACAACTACAATTGCAGCTAGTGTTCCACAAGAGAATGAAACACAAATTGTGAATCCTACTACACAAGAAAATGTTCCTACAACACCTTCTAAGGCACCTACCACTCCAAATCCAACTACCCCAACATGTAATAAAAACAGTGAGTCTTATAATCCAACACTTGCATCACTAAGATCAAGGTCTATAAACACTTCAAAGAAAACACGTAGTCTAAGAGAAATTTATGATGAAACATAAGAGGCTAAAAATGATGATTTATGATCTAATTTTGCATTCTTAACACACGCTGATACAATTTATTTTGAAGATGTCATTAAAGATGAAAAATGGATTGCATCCATGAATGAAGAAATTTAGTCCATTAACAAGAATCAAACTTGGGATCTAGTAGAGCTTCCTAAAGGAAAGGATGTGATTGGGGTTAAATGGGTTTACAAGACAAAGTATATTGTTGATGGAAAAGTAGAAAAACATAAGGCAAGACTAGTAGCTAAAGGCTTCACACAACAGCCTGGCATAGAATACAATGAAACATTCACACTTGTGGAAAGATTGGATACAATAAGGATGGTCTTATCTATTGCAGCTCAAAACAATTGGAAGGTTTACCAAATGGACATTAAATCAACATTCTTGAATGGAATTTTAGAAGAAAAAGTGTATATAAAGAAACCACCTGGTTATGAAGTTTTGGGAGAAGAACATAAGGTATACAAACTGAAAAATGCACTATATGGTTTGAAACAAGCTCCTAGAGCTTGGTACAACATGATAGATTCTTATTTTGTGAACAATGGGTTTAGCAAGTGTGGAAATGAACCAAATTTGTATGTCAAAGTGAATGATGAAGGAGAAATCTTGATAGTGTGCTTGTATGTAGATGATTTGATATTCATAGGTAACATGTCAATTAACTCATTCAAGGCAGCCATGGAAAGAGAGTTTGATATGACTAATTTGGGCTCATGAAATATTTTCTTGAGATAGAAGTATGCCAAAATGAACAAGGCATTTTTATGTGTCAAAGCAAGTATGCTAATTATATGTTGAAGAAATTTAAGATGGAAAATGTAAATCCAGCTCCTACACCCATTGCATTGGGCTTAAAGCTTAGCAAGGATGATAAATATCCTAGTGTTGATGCAACTTTATTCAAGAGATTAGTTGGTAGTCTTATGTATCTGACCGCCATAGGACTAGATATCATGTATGGGGTTAGTCTCAATTTTAGATTCATGGACAAACTAAAGGAATCACATTAGAAAGCTGGAAAAAGAGTTTTAAGGTATATAGATGGAACAAAGAGCTTTGGAATTTTGTATACATCTTCAGATAATTACAAACTGATTGAATATACGGATAGTGACTGGGGAGGTAGCATGGATGATAGAAAAAACACTTCAGGGTATATCTTTCATCTAGGATCGGGAGCTATCTCTTGGGCATCAAAGAAACAACCAATTATGACCCTATCATCAACTGAAGTAGAATATGTTGTAGCCACATCAAGAGCTTGCCAATCATTATGGATGAGGAAAGTACTTCTAGATTTGAGGCATCCAAAAGAAGAACCTACAAAAAATTATAGTGATAATAATTCTACAATCGCTTTATCTAAAAATAATATCTCTCATAAACAAAGAAAGCATATTGATACACGATATCATTTCATTTGAGAATTGGTGAACACTGGTGACACATATCTTGAGTTTTGCAGGTGCAAAGAACAACCAGCAGACATTTTCACAAAGCCGCTTGAAAAGAATGTTTTTGAGCATCTTCGGGAAGAAATTGGTATTCCATACATGACAGTGAAGATTAAGGGGGAGTGTTGGTGACATGGATATCCAACTAGATCTTGTTAATATCCCCTGCCATCATTCTTCAACTACTCTCCAAATGTCGCATTTAATTCTTCTTCCCTCCTTCTACATTATTTTTCTATGTATCTAGACTTTTCTACTTGCCAGTGTATTCGAGAAGCTTCTCCCTTCTCTTAAAAAAAGACCATGTTTTGAAAATGTTCGCTGCCTAGATACTCTATTTTGGGATGAATGTATGAATCTAAGAGAAGGCATTATTAAAACTTTGTTTTTTTTTTAATTACTGAGCTATAAATTGTTATTGGGTTCTTTCCTCTTTTTTCTGTAGGAATTGGGCATTTTGTTAGTAGATGTTTTTACCAGGACTTTTACTGGAAGCAAAAGAGAGCATAAAAAACAAGAACAACAAAGCAAACACAACACAACAACAATCACAATTTGACACAGTGATTTATGTAGAAACCCAATGAGGAAAAAACCACCAATTGTAATAGCCAACCCAGGCATACAACCATCCTCTCCTCACACACTGTGCTAGTTTGCACGGGCATTGTACTCCACCTCTATGGGTATGCTCACATATATAACATCTATCACTTAGTTATACAAACTGATCATGAATAGATCATATAGTTACACGAGCAGTTCTTAAATAGATTGCATGCATGAGCATGTGCATGTGACCGCTAAATTTGTTGACATGTTTCCAACAGATATCAGGCTCCCTACTATTGTTGTTATTGGCAATCAGTCGTCCGACTCCCTACTATGGTTGTTATTGGCAATCAGTCGTTCGGAAAATCAGGTGTATTGGAATCTCTTGCAGGGATTCGCCTCCCTACAGGGCAAGAGATTTGGACGAGACTCCAGCTTACTATGAGACTCCAAAACTACAAACCCGAGGAATATGAAATTGTGATCGAATACAATGGAGAAAAGAAGAAAATTTTAGAAACAAAGAAAATTTTAGAAACAGACATTAAACAAGCACTTGATATAGCTACAGAAGAGATTGCAGGAACTGACAAGGCTATCAGTGATACGACTATCACACTTCATGTTAGGAAGACGGATGCTCCAGATTTGACCATGGTTGATTTACCCGGGATAACGAGGGTCCCTGTGCATGGACAACCACAAAATATCTACCAACAGATTGCCAATATAATCAAGCAATACATTACTCCCAAAGAGAGCAATATTTTGAATGTATTATTCGCCACAGTAGATTTCCCCACCTGTGAGTCCATAAGAATGTCTCAGGATGTTGATCAACACGGTGAAAGAAATTTAGCCGTCGTAACCAAAGTTGACAGAGCGCCTGAATGCCTACTGGAGAAAGTGACAAGGGCTGCTGTAAATATTGGTCACAGGCATGTCTGTGTGTGAAATAGAATAGGCTCTGAATCTATTGCAGAAGCAAGACAAACGGAAAATGACCTCTTTAGAGCAAATCGTCATCTGTCAGGCAAGTTGGAATATATAATTCCTACTTATCTATTATACTTGCTAATGTATTGAGAGGTAGAGTTAATCTCTACGTGAGTTGTGTGATCCTATTATTAAGAGGTTGTTAGAGAGTTGGATTGGTGAGATCCTAGTTTGATGTGTGGTTGAGATATTCTCTCAACCTCTCGAGTTATATTTAGAATAAGTTAGATCTAATAACAACCTGTACACTCTATATAATAGAGTCCATTGTATTGATATTATAAGCAATAGAATATCTGTTTATATCACTCTACTCTCCCATTTTAACATGGTATCAGAGCGTCAGGGTTGGGCGTGACTCCCTCACGGGAGTGCCCAGTAACATGCGGAGAGTAGAGGAGTGGCCAACTGAAGAGGGAGAGACTCACAGATGTGCGATGTCGAGGACGAATTGTTGTGTGTTGACTGAGTTTTAAGTTTCCATGTATGTGAAGCCGTGAAGCCGTGAAGGATCCTCAGAAATTGTTCTCTTCAAAGTGCAAGCCTGGCAGAATCCGCTAAGATGTCCGTGGAATCTGTTGTTTTGTTGTTACAGTGCAACTTTGGGTATGCTTGAGAAGATCACATATTTTTGATGATAGATCCGCTACCATAGAAGGCGCAACCACTAAGAAAAGAAGTATGGATGCCATGAAATCGCTGCTGGTGTCAAATCTGAAAGCCAAGAAATTGCTACTGGTGGAAAACCACGAAATCACTGCGTAATGGGAGCAAATTGACCCGTGGTTCCCTAGTTCATCCCCCTGTGTGGATATTTCCTCTGGTTCATTGCTATACCTGGAGGTTTCGCTGGATGGTATCGCGTCCGAGTGGAGGAGATCGTTCCTATTGGAGTGCTTACACCTATAGCTCATTACGTGTGGAGAGGCGTGTGGATAGACAATGTCATTGCTGCCGAAGGACAACGCCCATCGTAGCACGTCATACGAGGACATTACTCTGTGGGATTTGATGTTGATTCGAACTTTCGAGGTAGGGGCATTCTGGTGATCAATTCCCTGAGAATCAACATCGATAATTGCTATGTCTCACAAATATGGGGGATCGTGTTTGAACGCGCAAGATCCGGGATGGGTTTGGTTGTCCTAGCATCCATAGTATAAAATATGGCCTCGCTGTAAATCCACCGAAATATCTGAGAGAATGATCCCAAAAGGATTTTCAATCTCACGCGTTGGATTTTAGTCCACTCCACCGTCACAAGACCTCAGCCTGCTTTAAGCGATTTCTTGATCTAGATTGCCGAATAGACGAATTCGACTGGTCGACCAGAGATTTTGTTTTTTTTGTTTCCAAGGTCGTAGCGTTCCAGGTCACATTGGCACACCGGAGTTCATATAGGTATTGAGGGGATCAGATCAGATTGTTTGTTGTAAGGGCATTGTTTGTATCTTTGTTCAGTAAGATTTAATGGGCAGGAAAGGATCGGGAGATTCACATTCCAGAACAGAGGATACCATGCCTTCGATATCAGATCAATCGACCAAAGAGGGAGAAAGTACTTCGCAGCTTCATGTGCTGGCCGTGGATGACAGCAGAGTAGATCGAAAAGTCATCGAAAAGGAGAAAATAAGAGGGCAAGGTTGAAGGGCGTGTGACAAATCATTGTCCATGATATTTGGAGAGGAGCTGCAATTGTTGAGGAGTTGTAAAGCGAGAGATTGTTATTGTTGGAGTTTGTTGTTGTTCGCGCCGTTACTTGGAGGTGTTAAAGCTAAGTGAGGTGTACGTGCCCATTCCGTCGGACTCATAGAGCATTGATTGCAAGAAGTGTGATTGAGTGATGATTTTACAAGTATTGTTATTGATATTTTTTGGTTTGAAGGTGTGCATAGTTATATTATTTCTAAGACATGTAATTGAAAGCAAGACTAGGATATTTTGATGTAGTGGTCCTAAAAAATTCTATGTACCTAAGCCATTGTATACCCCCTAATGTGAAAAGTTCATGGTAATCTAGAAACCATTATGTAAAGCATGGTTACAGGTAATCTGAGAAAACCTGATGCATGGTTGAGGGTAATCCGAGAAAACCCGGAGCATGGTTACAAGTAATCCGAGAAAACCTAGTGCATGATTGAGGGTAATCCGAGAAAACCCAGAGCACGGTTATGGGTAAGCCGAAATAAAACCTAGGTTGATGATGATGTGATGAAGGGGGAGCTATGACGAAGAATGATTGAATGAACCATGTAGCTGAAAAGGATCCCTATAGAACTGGCGGTTACAGCGGCTGATGACCCATGTAATCCTGTAGATGGATTTCTCTTTATATGGACGTCAATAATCAGATGCAGGTACAAGAGGAAGCACACGAAGATATGGCCACATACATATTTAGATAAGTAATCATTAAGGGAGAGAGTTGGAATATATAATTCCTACTTATCTATTATACTTGCACTCTACTCTCCCATTTTAACAAAGCATTGATAAATCAATGGTTGGAATACCTATATTGGCGGAAAATCTTATGCAGATTCAAGCAATGGGAATCTGTCAGTGTCTTCCTGATATCGTGAAAAAAATTGACTCCACACTATCCAAGAGGCAGTCAGTGATGGCTGCATTACCTAGGCCTTTCGCTTCGTCTGCAGATGCAATGCTTGAATTTATGAAAGCTATGGATGCCATCAAAGGTATGTTAATCAGGATTACTGTGCTGGGGGACTTTAACGAGATTGAGGATGAGCCTGATATGCATTGCACTGCGTGCTTAAGCAGGATGTTCAAGACGTATTCTCATGATCTGCTCAAATCAAATGCAATATCAGGAGAACATTTTCTGTCCCACGAAATAATGTTACTGGAAGAGGCGCAGGGCATCACTCTTCCAAACTTCTTACCTCATCGTGCTCTTGTAAGCTTGTTGAAGAATCATATTGATTCTGTGTCTGAGATGAGCAGATCCATGTCTGTGACTACCTGGACAAAGTCATATGTCGTGTGATTGATCTTCAAGCACAAAGTTATCGTAAGTTGCAGTTCGTATCAAGGAGAGCTTTTCAAGCTGTCATAGAGAAGAAAAAAGGCTGATTGCATTATGCATGCTGAAGATATGATGGAAATGGAGAAGGGTATAGTTTTCACCATGAGTCCTGACTATTCCGATTCGTTGTTAAAATTGCAGGGAAAGAAGAAATAAATCATGACGGCCTTAGATATCAACTCACGGACCATTGGAGAAATAAAATTGGACAATGTGCCAAAGATGAGCAGTGGCGAGCTCGAGACAGCCTTATAGTTGAAGATTAGCTTCATCGCTTACTGGAATGTGGTAAGGCTGAGGCTGGCCGACCAGATTCCACTCTATCTCCGGTTCATTTCTCGAAAATTGGTTGAAAATGACATTGTCACTGAGATTGTGAAGGAAGTGGCTGGGGCCGGTTTGAATATGGAGCATGTGCTTGAAGAAAGTCCAGTACTTGCTACCAAGCGGAAAAACCTGAATAACGGTGTTGAACGGTTGAGGCAATCAAAATCTGCTCTGTCGAAACTTCTTGGTAGCTCCCTGAAGCTTAGTATCAATGATACCTCTACTCTTAATTGTTAAATATTGCTGCTCAGTAATCTGTTTATTTGCTTTTAACAGGCTTATATGTAAATGAATTTGGTTATGAACTGTTATGCATGTGCATTTTCAATTTTTTTTTTAAAAAGAGAACAAGTTTTATAGGTAAATGAATTTGTTATGCATTTGCATTTTTAATCTTTTTTGAAAAACAAGTTTTATATGTAAATGAATTTGTTTATGGAGTTTTTGTTTTCGAAGTGTTTGATGTTTCAAAACATCATTATGATTTTTTTTGGTTTTAAGTATTAAGATATGATTAAATATTATTGTTAATTAATCTCTAATTTATTTATTTTTATTTTAAGTATTAATATTGATAAAACATAAACAAGAAGAACAATATGGCTGAAAATGCTCACTAGTCAACACTAATTGTATTCACTCCATTGTTACATATTTATAGTACAATGGGTGATGCCACTTCATAGAGAGATTTGCTCTAGATCCTAAAATCACGCATGATGACTAGGCTAGGCAATCTTAACTAAATCATTAGTCATCACTTGAGGATATATTACTAATATCTTAAATGAATAATACAAATATATGTGACAATTTAAACTTAGTGATTGGTAAAGGTAAGCCATAGACTAACAATCCTCCCCTCAGTCACAAGTCCGATCAATAATACCGACAATTAAGCATAAATTGGTATCAATTCCAAGTCTTCATACTGAAACTCCTGAGTTGAGCCTCAATGAAGAAATACCTGAAAAACCGCCAATCTGGATGTTGAATGGTTCATTTGAAATGAACTGGAAGAGAGTTGAGATATGGAAGTGAACAACTGTAATATCTGAACATTTCTTGATTGCTTGACAATTTGATCATTTTGCCAAGTATTTTAGCTAAAAGAATCTGATGTCTTCTGCTAATTGGTGAACATGTAGTATCACCACTCTACTATTAGTGTATCACTGAAAGTGCTCTCTGAATCCGTGGTTTGGGATGACCACTAATCAATTGATACCATGTATCTAATGGTTTTTGGATAACCACTAACCATTCTTGACACTTTTAGGTGTCCAACAACATCCCAATGTATAATGTGTATGATTCAATTGCAAGTCATTGAACCATAATCCTATCAAATTCTGCCATCTTTGGAAAATCTCACTATGTAATCATGTGAGCCAGGATGCATGCAATTTGTTCACTTAATGTAAAATCCAATCTGATGAGAGTGAACCAAGAGAAGTGAATTAACTTCTAGTCTCACACATCCCTGAAAATGCCTAACAACTCAATCAAATGCCAAGCTGCAATGCAGGAGGATCCTCTTGTCCTCTACTAGGTCAAATGGCCATCTATGTGAACCAAACGTCCACATCATTGCTCTCAAAATCAAAATTAACATCCAAATTATGTATGATTCAACTTAAACTTATTGAACCATAATTATGCTAAAGTCTATCATCTACAGACCGTAGTTGCCCATTTGGCAAATTTCATGCCCATCTGGCATACTTGATGTTTGTTGTTGTCGAAACTTTATGTCTGACAACCATCTTCAATTCCATCATCAATTCCCCCCTTTGTCAACTTAAAGGAGAGACCACAAGTGGTTTCATGAACCATCGTCACTAGAATTTTGAACTCCCCCCCTTAAGGTGCATGAGAGTTACATCATTGTACTCCCGCCTTCTAGGTTTAAGAGAGTACCATACTTTTTCATTTGAGTACAACAAAAAGTGGGCATGCGGAAAAAACCACATGTTATCTCATCCCGTGAGGGCCATGCTCGAAAGCTACGCCATAAGGGGACCACTTATGTGAGGTACACAAATGTTATGTGCTACAAGATTGGTCTTTACTCGAGATTGAATTCTTCAGTAAGACTTATATAGTTTCTTGGTTGTTGATGACCATTTCCAATGATCAATCCACTCATAGTGAATTTTCAATCTTGTAGGTTTCTTCAGTGTTGAACATTTGTCTGAAGAATGGTTATGCTTGCCACAATGCTGACAAGGATGGAGATAAAAAAATTGATTCTCCTTGTGACCAACTCGATTACAATGTTGGCACTTATCATTCTGATGTTGAACTTGAACAAGTGAAGTTGAAGCTTCTTGAAGGAATCCAACACTGTGGAACTTGATTGGTCTAGAATAATCGAGAATATGAAAGGTAACTTCCTTGTCATATCCAAGTCCTATTTTATTCTTGTTGTAGATGATTTCTTCCCAAGGTCTGATGATGGGATTGGAAAGAGTATTATGAACCTGTTGCTTTGAAATCCATAGAAGTGGATTTACTGCATGTTAATGCATCATTGAAAGGTTTTCTTCACTGAAATAAAAAAAAACTCTTGAAATGTAGGTTCATGAATAGATTCAACTTCGTCTGAAACTGATTCTGAAGTTGTATCACTGTGTTGTTCCTTCACTGAATATTGATTAAAAACATCATCATCATCATAATTATTATCATCATCATAGAGAGGGTTGTTCTGAACAAAAACTAGTTCAGAACACTTCACTGGCTGTTGATTTTTGAGATCAGTCAACTCATCATTCAATAGATGGGATAGAGATTGAAGAAGTCTAACTTTAGCTTGAGTCACTTACAAACAAGTTAGCACTGATTGAAGAGTTTCTTTGTTCAATGTCACTTTGTTTTCTTCAGTGGTGTTTATTAAAGTGTTCAATAACTCTAATAATTCAAGACTTCGATCCATTTCAAAAACACTAAATGAGGTTTCCTTGTGCAGGTAGATCCTTATTACAATTTGACTCGTCAGAAGAAGGTTTATTTTCAACTCGCTCACTTGAACTTCACGCTTTCTTGAACTTGCTTCCAAGAAGTTGAGGATGTCGGTTATCACTGAAAAAGCGCCAAAAACTTTGATGTTTACAATGATTTTGAGTTTCAACACTCAACCCTATTAAAATTTCGACTCAAAATGACTCTAGGGTGTCGGGCTCAGCCGAAAATGCACCTTATGACAAATTCAATTCAACTCAACTTGATTTAAAAAAGACAAGTAAACTTACAAAAGGACAATTTGCAATTTACAATAAATCTTGATTAAGTAATCTTACAACAAACATTGTTTGCAAGTTACAATTTAACTTCAAATACTCCATGGTGTGTTGAGTTTGAAATATTTGATTTGTCCATTATTGATGTGGTTGATGACTTGAATGGTTGATAATTTTTTTCACATATGTTTGATCATATGTTCTTTGATTGCTTGTACATCACTAGCGTTAATTGTGTGCTTGAATTAACTTGCTTGTACTCAATGTATGATGTGTTAAATGATACATTACAAACATGTTTATGTCAAAACTAGACATTAAACATCATAAATCAACCATAAAAAGATGACCAATGCACACTACACAAGGTGTACCTAAGATCCCCTTATTCAATTTCGGGCGGATCTTTGACACAAAAAAAACAAATAAAATGATTTTATTATGTTATCATTCTTACAATGAAAATGGTGACTAGATCTAAAGCCAAAGGTTTTCCTCCAAATTTCGCCAAAACTCCTTTTACAAAAAATAGTGCTCATAAAATATTATGAGCATTCCACCTTTTAAAAAGACATCAATAAAACAATCCTTATGTCTCCTCTTTTTATAAAGGGCACAAAATGTCTAAAAAAGAACATGAATATATTCTTGCTTTTCTTTCTAAAAAGGATGCTTTCTACTTTATTTTTATATCCCACTTTCTTTTATTGGCATAAACTATTAGATATTCCCAAAAAGTATTTTTCCAAGTGAATATCATATATGAGCTTTACTTTTGTAAAATATGGATTTTAAATAAAATGCTATGCCATTAAAACTATGCATAGATGAACTTATAAAGAGTGTATTTTTTTTTAATACCTCTCAAGTCTCTAATGGAATTGGCGTCCAAAAATAGGTGATCGAAATTGGACTTACTAAGGATGCGATGTGGTTACTTTGGAATTTTGGACGCATGTGCATTGTCTAGAATGATATGTTTACAGAGTTTTTGATTGGAGCTTCATGTCTTCTATCTTCGATGAATACATGTGGGTGGCTATTGGAACTTTCCCAACCGGAGTCTTCTGTGGCTGACAAAGAGATCCTAAACATTGCATCTTTATTCCTACAATTGTGGCGTGTTTCTCACCGAATGGAGAGATTAAATCCTGAAAGCAAAAGTAATGTAACAACCACCAAAAAAAAAGATTGCCAAGATCACAAAAGTCTCCAGGTCACTTCCTTCCCATCGACCCATTAGAAATAGATTATGTATCAGAACTGTGTGTATTTAAGATTACTGGAGTATCTTCATTGCTTTTACAAAAAACAAAATTAACTCAAACAATTTCCGGACATCGGTGCCATCGCTAGTCAAAGCAATAAAAAATGGACACGTACACGGATTTGTCTTCTGCGTTCTTTCCTTCAGATTTGAGAGTCGGTGGCCCACTCTCTGTTAAACAGATTCGTCAGATCTAGATATACACCAGCCGGATTTGGAGACATAAACACATTGATTTCATTCTTTCCATTTCTGTAAATGAATTCTACGAACTTGGAAATCCTCCTCTTTTCACTATTGGCCAGATCCACATTCTTTTGGCCTGATCACATAGTCGTTGGGTGTGTTTTTCTTGTCTACTGGGAGAGATTACTTTATATTTGTGTAGATCAGAGTACACTTTTCGACGGAAACAATGATCACCTAAGATTTCAATCCATGGAATCATACTTTACATCTGTAGTAGATCTCACGTTGCATATATATTATCATTGTGGCGGTCCGTGCGAGTGTTTGTTCTTTTGGGTCAGAGCTCCCATGCACAGGCTAAATATCTATCAAGAATTACGAGAAACAGGATAAAAAATGAAGATAGCTTGTACCATGAAATATTAATTGATTAAGGAAAGCATCAAGCAGAGAGGAAAGCATAAATTAAGCCAACAACAGAAGGTATATACAAACAGTGGATCAGTGGTAGGTTCCCTGCCATAGTTCAATCCCTTTGTATGTGTATGGTGTTCCAAATTGTTGGACATAATTGACCACCAATGTAGATCCAATTAATAATTGATTATGATGGATTCCTTCACTTTCTTCAACAATATTAGAAGCAATGCTCTTGCACTTTCCACAGATTATTGAAATAATAGAGCCAATAAGATATGCAATGGGAGATTCTTCAAAAAAACAAAACATTTGCATCTTAAATCAATAATAAGTTCAAAAACTATGACCTCGTCTTTTTCATTTTTGTCCAAAAATGTGTAGATATATGTTTTCATAGCATCAATATTTCTTCATCATAGGCTATACCTCATCCAGTCTCCAAGTCCTCGAAACTAAATTGCACTAGTTGCTCTTCCTTCACAATTTTCACCATGGTTCTAATACCAATTGATAAAACACAAACAAGAAGAACAACATGGCGAAAAAGGCTCACTAGCCAACACTAATTGTATTCACTCTAATGTTACACATTTATAGTACAATGAGTGATGCCACCTCATAGAGAGATTTTCTCTAGATCCTAAAATCATGCATGATGACTAGGCTAGGCATTCTTAATTAAATCATTAGTCATCACTTGAGGATATATTACTAATATCCTAAATGAATAATACAAATATAGGTGACAATTTAGACTTAGTGATTGGTAAAAGTAAACCATAGGTTAACAAATATATGATTAAATATTATTTTTAATTAATCTTTATGTGTATATTGTATATTGATATTTTCGAAAAAAGTCAATTAAAAATATCTATATTTTTTAATTTTAAAATATGTTTAATATTTTTATGAGCTAAATATGATTAGTAACTGATCTGCATTTTTATTCATTTGCATTTTCATAATTTTTTTTAAATAAATTTTATTTTTAAAATATGTTAAATATTTTAATGAGCTAAAAATGATTATATGATTATTTACTAATGTATATTTTATTATTTGCATTTTCATAATTTTTTTTAAATGAATTTATAAATTTATCTAAAAAATTTCTTTTGACTATATATCATTTTTCAAAGTTTCCTGTTTGAAAACATAAACATAACATAAACATTATTATGATTCAACCTTTTATTTTTATTTTTAATTTTAATGGTTTAAATATCCATCTTTAATTCTTTTTATTTACTAAATCATAATGTGATTCATTTGAATCTATATTATGAATCACTCATAATACATTTATGATTTATAGTCTATTAATTATTTTATTAATACTTACAATACATTTACTACAGTAGAAATAGGTTTGCTATAAGCCTTATTACATATAATGTGTTATTACATATAATGTGGAGCTCTAACAAAGATTAAAGTGTACTTGCATATAAAGAGAGAAATCTTATTAAATTTATTATTAATAAAATTAATCAAACTTATTTATAAGAAAGATAACAAACATTTTTTTTTTTTAAATGAAAAATAGTTCAAATTATATTAATATATAATTTTTTTTACATGTACAACTCAAAGATACAAGATAAATTGATCCTGTAGAACAGCCCTCACTTGTCGCAAATCTAAGATATCAAACTTATAAGTGCTTAAGATGATTAATTTGAAAAACTTCACAACCATTCTCATGGCACAGAATTGTTTTTCAATCTCTTCCAGCATTGACGATCTCTGTTGTATTGGCTTATTGGCGATTTGGGAAGGTTTGCACGGAAATGAAAGATGGCACTGGCAGTTCGATCGAAGTTGAAGCAACAAGCAAACGTGAGCACAAGAGTTAGTATCATATCGCCAAACCCTAAACATTTTTACATAAAATATAAAATATCTTTTTAATCACCCAAACTTGGCAACGAGGAGTTGTATGTTTACTAATCTTTTTTAATCACATAGAAGTAACTATAGCTAGGGAGTAATTTCTTAATTAAATTAATTAATTAATTAATTAAATGTGAAAAAGTAAATAAGAAAAAATAGGTTATGGATATTATACAATAGTATTTTTAATTTTTAATTTATATTTTATGAATATTATACAATATTATTTTTAATTTATATTTATTAATTATATTTTCTAAATTTTTTAATAAATTTTTTAATTTATATTTCATGAATATAATATAATAGCATTTTTAATTTATATTTTATGAATATTATACAATAGTATTTTTAATTTATATTTATTAATTATATTTTCTAATTTTTTTAATATATTTTTTTAATTTATATTTTATGAATATAATATAATAGTATTTTTAATTTATATTTATTAATTATATTTTCTAAATTTTTTAATATATATTTTATAATTTAAAATGGAGAAAAAAATAATGTGAGAGTAAAAATATTCTTATTAAAATTTTAAAATGAACTTATTATTAAATTCAAAAAGTACAAGTTTATTTAAAAAAATATATACTTTTATTTTGGAAAAAATAAACATATTAATAGATTAAAAAATATAAGTTTATTTTTTTAATTTTAAATATAAAATTGTGAAGAATTTTAAAATTTATAATTTAATCATAGAATTAATAACTAACTCTTAAGAAAATGGATTTGATAATCATTTTCTTAGGTAGCTAGCTAGAGAG